>OMOW01029252.1:0-15394 GCA_900312555.1 Lamprogrammus exutus | reverse complement strand
TTCACGATAAAAATTTGAGGTGGTGGTGTATTAACTCAACTTTTGTGATTTCTTTTTCTGCATTTGAATCAGGAACGCATAGCCACATGTTTACGTCTGCTGCATTTAGCACATATTCAGTAATTGCACATTTAATTACATTTCAATATTTTTTCATCAGATAGTGCCTGTTTTATAAGGTCCGGTTTGATTTAATTCCTTTTTCACAAACAGCCAGTGACTGCCCATCAGGCAAAGTTTACAAACCATGCGGTCCAGTAGAACAGCCAACCTGTGAAGACAAGTAAGTTTAAATGCAAAGGAAGTTTATTTACGCTACAATTTTTCCAAATGAGTATTTCTTGTGACTTGGATAAATGGCAAAAATCACAGTATTTGGTGGAAGAGAAAATTTGGTGTGTTGAATTAACTGTTAGGAGCAACTGATGATAGCAACTTCAAACTAAATGGTCTTACTTGATGATTGAATATTACAGTCATAACGAATCCACCATTCACTTTACAACTGAGGGCTGCTTTTGTCCTGATGGTACGATGCTCTTCAACGAGGAGTCTGGCATATGTGTGGATAAATGTGGTAAGTTTACCGTGTTTTTCTTCAGTTTTATCATTGACATGACAATATCTTGTCAATCATGAGCCCTGTTAGTAATGTTACTTTTTCAACAGGATGCCTTGATCCTCAGGGCATTCCTCGTGAGGTGAGCGGTATTTTACCATTTGTGGACATTTAAAATTCCAACATATGTTGTTTGCTTCCTCAACAATACAATTAAAACACACCAATATGAATCATTCTTTCAGTTTAATGAGAGGTTTGAGTACAACTGCCAAAACTGCATCTGTGAAGAGTCCACTAAGGCTATAACTTGCAAGCCTAAGGTGTGCCCAGCACCACCTATCTCCACCTGCAGCAGTCCAGGGTTCATCCTTGTCAGCCAACCTGATCCACTGGACCCTTGCTGTCCTGCCTATGTTTGCCGTAAGACATGTAGCATTAATGGAGCATTGTCGGTTTAGTTTTCAGGATATTAATCATTCTTTAACTAAAATTGGTTTATCTCTATTGTTTGCTATTCTTGAAGATGGCTCCCAATCATTCACTGCTTTATTATGTTCCTCTTCTCAGAGTGTGATAGCAAAACTTGCCCAGCTATTGACATGAACTGTAAAGTTGGATATGTGCCATCTGTCATTGTCCCAGAGGGAAAATGCTGCCCACAGCATACTTGTGGTAAATTTGTGTGTTCTCACTAATATACAAAATGACCACAGTGATATTTCTGGTAGACCCTATTAATTTGCTCATATCCTACCCTTTCCTAGTGCCTAAAACGGTTTGTGTCCATAAGGATGTTGAATATCAGGTAAGAAATGAAAATCTGTTGATAACTCAATATCTCTCTCTCATATACATATATACTGTATATATACAGTATAGATATATATACTGTATACACACACACCTAAAATGTACCTCAGTGTGGTTATAAGCACTGGTATGACCAAGTTTCTTCCATGCATTTACTAGTCTGGAGCTTCAGTTCCTGTGGTTCCATGTCAGGACTGCACTTGTAGCAGAGAGGTGAACCCAGACACTGGTCTGTTAAAAATCACCTGTGAGCCCCAAGAATGTAAAGAAGATTGTGAAATGGTAAGAGCGATCACACCAGTATCCCAATATTTACGATACATATGAAGTTGTTTTCCTCATTTGGCTGTAGTTACAAAACTGAACTCTGCAACTTAACTCTTTCCTTTCTCAGGGATATGAATATGTTGAAACAGACTCACATGAATGTTGTGGGAAGTGTGTGCAGACCCACTGTGTCCTCATTATCAATGGTACCAATCAGCTTTTGATGGTAAGTTGGACTATGTTGGCTGTGATTTTATATGTTCACATGTCATAGCCTATAATGCCACTGAATTCTGATTTCTGTGTGTGTGTGTTTGTGTTTATACATCCATATTGCTACAGCAAGGAGAAACCTGGTCACCACCTGGGAATAAGTGTGTGTATTACACATGTGTCAAGAATGGTGCAACTTTCACAACCATCTCTTCACAAATTGTCTGTCCACCATTCGAGCAGAGCAACTGTCAACCTGTAAGTATTGTTTATAACAGTAAGACAGTCTTTAGAACAAAATTTTAAAGCTAACACTACTGACCTTATACCATAATAGATTTGTGTAATAAAGAGCAAAATAATTACTTAAAATGCTGTGTGTTTTCCTCCTTAGGATACAATTCAGACATCTGCAAATGGCTGTTGCAAAATTTGTGAGTATGACAGTTTTTCTTCATTTTGGTAGAGGATAATAAAATCAATGTGTTAATAAACTAATTTTGTGTCTCTTCTGATAAGGTGTGGAGAGGGAGAAGGCCTGCAAGGTTGTACCCATGACAACCCATGTTCTACACCAGGGCTGCCAGTCTATCCATGAGGTGGATATGCCGTATTGTGAAGGATCCTGCAACACTTTCACCAAGTAAGAATGATATCACTAATGTTTATTCATCAGAGAAGTCACAGAAATGTTAAATGTCAGGGTTTCAGATGTAACAATCTTATCTTATCTTGTATTGACCTCTTATCTTATCTAAGGATTATTTTATCTTATCTGCTTTCTTTAGATACTCTGAGGTAGCAGCTACTATGGAACGTTTTTGCTCCTGCTGCAAGGAGACACGCTCAAGCAATCGCACCGTGGACCTGCAATGCCTGAATGGGGAGGTGGTGCCTTTCTCATACACACATGTGGAGGAGTGTGGCTGCAGCCACACAGACTGCACCACGACTGCTGGGCGACTCACTCGCAAGAGGCGCAGCTTCACGCTGTTCTAATTTAAAATCTGTCATCACATTGACAGATTTTGGATGCACATGCTTTTCATGTGTCCTAACTATTATAATATAACTCACCTAAAATAAATGTAGGGAGTATATGGTATTTATCAAATAAAAAGTTGCAACCTCGACCATGACTTCCATTGTTTCATATGTGCCACTTATGTATTGTGGCAGTTTGCTGGGGTCTTTCTTTGTGGAGTTCTCTCCTTGTCTTCGTGGGTTTTCTCTGCGTGCTCCAGTATCTTCCAGAAGTTTAAAGCATGCACGTTAAATAAACTGCAAACTCTAAATTGACCGTACAAGTGAATGTGAATTGTAAATGTAATATGGTATAATTAATATTAATTCCTATAAATATACCACAGGTAGCCAAAATATACTTTTTTTTTTCTTTCTCCACCACCATGAAAGAAAAGTATACATTGTATGCCTGACAAACGTAAAAAATAGAATCAGGAAAGTTCATTATTTCTGGTGGGCAGATACGAGGTAACAGGCAGAGAAACAGGAGCAGAGTTATGAGCAGCCTTCATGGCAGCAAAGACACTGGGCAGAAGATTCAGTTTTATGCAGCTGGACCGGAGATTTCAAACATTTTAATTTATGCTCTTCATTTGCGCTCAACTTCTGACATTTCTGACAGGCAATGACAACTAAGTGACATTGTTCACATGCACATATGGCTAAAATTTGTCATTTTATAAACTCAGGGAACCCTGTCTACAACTGTGGTGGGGGGCAAAGGAATGAATACAATGGTTCTTAGCATTGAAGTGAATCTTTAAAATGCAAATGCAGTCAAACATTAGGGAGCAGTTCTGAAAAATCTACATGGAAACGATGATGAGACTTGCATTCTCCCACACATACAGTACCTGTAAGTCATGTATTTAAAAAAAAAAGCAGTATGCAGTGTTACATCCTGTGTATTGGTAAATGTAATGACACAGTAGACAGTCAATGTCTATTGCTGAGGTCTGTAAGTCTTTAGCAAATGTTTGATCAACGCATGGTCCAGTGATTTGAACTTACTTCAGGAGTTCTGTCAAAACATTGACTCATATCCTGAATTGGTATGGAGGCACAACCCACTGCTTAAATTGAATCGCTCTGGTTCAGTGAGAGAGGTACATCAGTCTCATTTCAGCATGCATACACACTCATCATCCTCTCACAAACATCAAGACCTGAAGAATGTCTACATTGATATAGTATGATATATCAGAAGCTGAGCTGAATGATTTTTCTTACTTATAAGAATGTATGTTAATGTTGACAAAGTATCAACATCAAAATGCAACTGTTAAAGAGCCTGCGCATTATTGATAGACTGCTTCATGACTCAAACAGATGAAGATGAAGTGTTTTTATAACCTCTTCATGGGTGTGATCTTATCACAGAAAGAAAATCCTTTGGGAGGGACATACAAAATTGGTGTTGTTACCCCTCCTTAACTGCAAACACCCAATGAGCTATATTACAAGAAACTGGTCGTGTGAAACCAGGTCTCTGAAACATCCCTGTCAGAGCAGGTACCGCTTGAGGAAGATGAGAAAGGCCAGCATGTCAATTGAGTGGGTAATGCCATGGCTCACCCTCTGTCTTGGGTTACCTGCTGCACACAGTGGTATGTACATTCACTGGGACACAAAGACAAATACATATATGAGGGGCAGTTTCAGTGTTAAGATGGAACCTTGTAGGATCATTGTCCTGCCCTGTCAATTCAGAGAGTCTTATTTTGGAAAGAAAGAGAGTAAAACGTGTTGGATGAGTGTATCATACAAATCAATAGTTTAAATGTTAAGATGTAATGACTGCAAAATGCTCGATGTCTTTCTTCTCTTTAAGTCATGGTACAATCTGTGACCAGGATGCCAGTAATCACAGGTAATTTGTTTTAATAGGTTGAATTCATAAAAAATGTAATAATCACAATAATAACGAATTAAGATGATTCTTTTCTTTAAATTTTTCTATGAAACTAGAAGTGAGACTCTCTCACAGTGAGCAGTTCTGCAGTACATGGGGAAACTATCATTTCAAGACCTTCGATGGAGATTTTTTCCAGCTTCCTTTCACGTGCAACTATATCCTTGCGTCCCAGTGTAAGGGCAGCTATGAGTATTTCCATATTCAACTCCAGCGCCAGGACATAAATGGGCTTAACACCATTAAGAAGGTCCTGATGAGACTGGATGGGATTGTGGTGGAGTTATCCGATTCTTCTATCAAAGTCAATGAGAAACTGTGAGTTTTGAAAGTAGGATTATTGGTAATGACTTTTTCACTTTACCAACTGATTTATTGTTACAGTGATTCTTAATGTGCTACCATATTTGTGTAATGGACATAACTTCCCTCCTCTAGGATCACTGTGCCGTTCGTCCAGGCTGGTATTTCAATTGGAAGGACTGTCTCTTATGTCAAGATTGAAGCAAAGCTGGGTTTGGTTGTCATGTGGAACGAAGAAGACTCTCTCTGGGTATGAATATTCATTGTCATTCATTGTTGTCATACCAGCATGACTGCAATCAGTAAATTAGGTTTAGCTAGATAACTGAGAAAATAACTGTGAAAATATTTAGATTGGCTACAATTCATGACATTATGGAATTGCTTTTAAATCACTTAATTTGAGTAATCCAGAATAAATCTGTTGGTTTATACATTGGCTGCATAAGCAATTATACCTCACACCTTCTGTTTAAAGGAAAGTTTGTAAAGTCAACCAAAAATAGACCAAATACAGCCAGGTTTAATGGTAGCATGCTGACCTAAAGAACCTACAGGGATGGCGTGAACAACATTTTAACATTTTAGCATTTTTGGCATTGTTACTGCTGTGATACCAAAATATGAAAAGTACCAAAACCAAACATTAGAAGTAACATAAAATATAACATGGACTGTGACTCAAAGTTGTACATTTCTGCATTTTGACTTGGATTTAAGGTTGAGCTAGATGCAAAATTCAGAAATACGACATGTGGCCTGTGTGGTGACTTCAACGGAGTGCAGCTTTATGACGAGTTCATCGTAGCAGGTAAATACACAATGAAATCAAAAGCAATAGTTCAAAACTGATGTTCATTCACATTTTCTAAGAACTGCTCTTCCACTGGAAACAGAGGATTCTGTGACTGCTGAAGACTATGGGGAACTCTGGAAAGTCAACAGTCCAACAGAAAACTGTGACGAAATCTCCACTCCAGCAGCTCACATCTGCAAAAATCAGGTATGAATAATTTAAACCACTTTATAGACAACATTCAGGTAAAAGGTAATCAGGTATAACTGCAACATGTAATTTGACCTACAGAAAGACCTCTGTGAGGACCTTCTGTCAGGACCTGCATTCACTAGCTGCAAAGACCTGGTTGATTCCGACTCCTTCATCAAAGCCTGTAAGAAGGACCTGTGTTACTGTAACAGCAGCAGCATCTCGTGCTTGTGTCCAACCATATCCGAGTACTCCCGCCAGTGTGCTCATGCAGGCGGGAAACCACAGCAGTGGAAGACCGCTCAGCTATGTGGTAAGGACAGGAATTAGAATTTTAACACATGTAACACCTTTGAATTATTTTGTTCTCAATATATTTACATATTGTATAGCAGAATTGCTGTTTGTAGAAATGCTTACATTTGTGTGTGTTGAATAGCAAAAACATGTCCTTTCAACATGGAGTACAAAGAATGTGATAGTCCCTGCACTGACACCTGCAGCAACCCTCAGAGAAACCAGGTGTGTGATGATCACTGCATAGATGGCTGCTTCTGTCCATCTGGTAAGTTCTCTTTATTGTACAATGAACTTAAATGACACTCTGGTAATTCTGGTGGTGAGAGTTAAAAACGTTTTGCAGTTCCCACTCGCGTATGGCTGTCACAGGGTTTGCATGGTGGAACCAGCACTAAGTATATTAATCATGTTTTTCACAAGGGACTGTCTTCGATGACATTACACAAAGTGGGTGTGTTCCTGTTGGCCAGTGCTCCTGCCTACACAACAGCAAACCATACAAACCAGGGGAATCATACACAAGAGCATGTCAAAAATGGTAAACAGTTATTTTCTATATAATGTTCACAAGGACCCTTTTACATGTTGCATTAAAATGCGATCTCTGTATCCGGATACCGGATACATCCAATGACAGGACCTTGTGTTCAAAAGCATTCTTATTATTTGGATTCTGTCTACATCGTGCCTGAATCTCAGTATGCGTGTCGTTACGTTATTCAATCCTGTGTTTCCTCCTTGTTCCATTGTTCCTTCATCCATTTTTAATAACTAGTAACTTTTTGCGTGGGCTCTCGCTGCCCATGTTCCAGGTGTGGATATTCATTTGGGGCAGGTCACAACTCTCAAACTAAGGTGGAAAATGTGTCCAAGCTGTACAGACTGCATTTACATCTGAATAGTTGGGACTGAGATTGCATTTGTAGCACACTCTGAGTTTATGCATTGTACTAACATGTATTTTTCATTAACTGAATAATAATTATTTGCTGGAAATTATGTCAGAACAAGGACTAGGTCTAACTACGTTATGGGGTGAGATGTGAAATGTGCAAAGGCAGTAGGAAGTTACTATAGAATTGCGATCATGAAAAATTTATTTCACTAATATTTCAATATAACGTCATGCAGGGGAGCTTTTAGAGGCTTTCCAACGTGTTCCATTGATCGTGTTCTGTGGTTCTATGTGGGTCCATTCTACGGACTACAATACTACTGTGCACCATGCCATATATCACCAAAAATGCTCCAACTTCCAAAAACAATGTCAGTGACCTAGTTCAGATGTAATTTCCATGGAAAATCAGAAAGGTTCGTAAAAATGGATGAGTAGCATTTTAATGCAATGGGGACCAGATGTATAAATGTATTCTGGCCAGCTGACTGACTAAACTCTATTGACAGCACCTGT
Source organism: Lamprogrammus exutus (assembly GCA_900312555.1). Classification (NCBI taxonomy): domain Eukaryota; kingdom Metazoa; phylum Chordata; class Actinopteri; order Ophidiiformes; family Ophidiidae; genus Lamprogrammus; species Lamprogrammus exutus. Next base: position 7,602 of record OMOW01029252.1, on the reverse strand, counting down.
GCCCAGGGTCAGTGGAGTTGTAAGGATATGGAGTGCCCTGCCACCTGTTCCATACTAGGTGGCGCTCACATCACTACCTACGATGACAAAACTTACACTTTCCATGGAGATTGCTCTTACATTCTCTCCAAGGTGAGGCATTCAAAATAAAAGTATTCTCTTGCAGCAGCTGTGTATCAGTATTCTGTTTGTAATTAATTGAGTTTTTGTAATAATTCCTTACTTTGACTTCAGGAAACTAACGGAACTTTCACAGTTCTTGGTGATCTCGTCAAATGTGGAAAAGCAGATAAAGAAACCTGCCTGGCTGCAGTCACTCTATTACTACCAAAACACATGGTAAAATACACTCCTAAGAAATTGAACATTTATTTATTTGATTATCTTCTTTTCTTATCCATTGGGAAAGTTTAATTAGATTGTTTTAACAGTCATTTTGTAATTTTTGTAATTACAGATGATTGTAATTAAAGCTAATGGACAGGTCTTCTCTAATAAAGTGATTTCTCAATTGCCAATTTTCATGGGTGAGTGTTACTTACTTTTTCTATTCTCCTTCTGTGAAATCATGATAGTTTTGTGTTGTTTATTGTACCACAGTCACTTGTTGTGTTAAACAGACTGAATCACAATGTGAACATTATTTTTTTTATTTTTCACAGATAGCGTAACAGTCTTTGCCCCGTCAACATTCTACATTGTGATCCACACCATATACGGGATTGATCTCAAGATACAGCTCACTCCCATAATGCAGGTTGATATCACAGCCAGCGTTTCCCATAAAAGAAAAATCTATGGTGTGTTTGCATTGTTCGGTACTTTTGATTGTAATTTTTTTAAATTTACCTTTTAGCTGTGATTGATTTCATTGACACATGCTTATTCATATCCTGTTTCCAGGCCTTTGTGGAGATTTTAATGATGTGGAAGCTGATGACTTCAGAACCAGGGATGGACTGATTGAGGGAACGGCTGTGACATTTGCCAACACTTGGAAGACCAAACCAAGCTGCGCTGATGTGACTTGTACACTTGGCAATCCCTGCAGTTTGAGCATAGAAAAGGGTGGGTTACTATTGCAGACGATGGGTGTATGAGAGTAACACAGAGGACTTCGAACATGAAATTAGTTCTATCCCATTAAATCTATATTTTCTTGACAAAACCAAGAAACACCTTGATGCATTTTGTCCACAAAATGACAAAGATCCATTTGTATTTCATCTATGAAATGACAAAGCCACAAAGCCATTTATATTTCGTTCACAAAATGAAAAAGCCATTTGTATTTCATACATTTATAATGTGTATATCATGTATTCATAATATATTTCATGCGCTGTTGTTATTTCACAATACATCCAGGTGTTACTTGGTTTTGTCGTGAAAATATACATTTTGTGGCACAGACCTCATTTTATACATTTGGTGCTATAACAGACACTATGCACCCCATTTCTTCACAATACACACTGTTCCTAACACCACCCTACCATTTAAAACTTTTGTTTTTGTAGAGGAATATGCCAACCATTGGTGCTCATTGCTGTCTGATCCAAAAGGGATTTTTTCCAAGTGCCATTCAGAAATAAACCCAGATGTCTACCAAGCTGTAAGATGTGATTTATTTATGCCTGTTTTTGGTCTAATTTATGTGTATATGCGAGTGTCTATCACAAATACAGGTTTTCTGAACTACAAAATCATCTTGTACCTGTTTTCCTCCCTAGTCTTGCATTTATGACACCTGTGCCTGTGAAAACAGTGAAGACTGCATGTGTGCTGCTATATCCTCATACGTTCATGCATGTGCTGCTGCTGGCATCTCAATGAGTGGATGGAGGAACGTCACGTGCAGTAAGCTGTGCAGTAAGCTCTGGACAAATCAAATGTCAATGTCAAATAAACATGTAATGAGGTAATGTTTGTTTTTCTCCACAGCAAAATATGCAACTGGCTGTCCTGCAAATTTTGTGTATGACTACCAGATGACTAGCTGTCATCACACTTGTCGCTCTCTCACTGAGTCAGACGTAACATGCAAGGTTGATTTTACACCAGTTGATGGCTGCGGCTGTGCTGAAGGAACTTACCTAAACGAGAAGGGAAAGTGTGTGTCAGCCTCACAATGCCCCTGCTATGTGGGAGACTCAGTGCTGAAGAGTGGGCAGGTCATCAAGTTCCAAGGACAAATTTGGTGAGGATTTCATTACTGAAATTATAAATATTATTCAGTCATTATAAAAATTGTAAAAATTATAGCAGATATATAGCAGATATATTCTTTTTCAAGTGACAATCATCTTAAACTATTTTTCCTTTAGAGCGTAATTTCACTATCAAGAACAAATTAAGAAAATGCATCTTTTTTCTTTGTCTGTTTTGTTTTTCTCCGTGCGGATTTAAGCTCCTGCAGAGGTGGAATATTAAGCTGCACTGGAGGCCACATTAGTGAATGTAGGTACAGGGCACCCCAGCTCATATGATGTCTCCTATTGCAAAGCATAGTATTAGCATTACCAAGCATATAGTACAGTAGAATCATTGTTAACACATTGTCATTCCCATCAGCATGCAAGGATCCAATGGTTTTCCTCAACTGCTCAAGAACAAAGCCTGGCGAAAAGGGATCTGAATGCCAAAAAAGCTGCCAGACTCTTGATGCAGAATGTGTAAGAATGTGACATTACTGGAGAATATTATACCAACATGTACGAAAGCAGCAGAATCGTATTAAATATGTGTATGCTGTGTTTTACAGATCAGTACACTGTGTATCTCAGGCTGCGTATGTCCTCCTGGCCTGGTATCAGATGGTAAAGGAGGCTGTATCCAAGAGAGGCTCTGTCCCTGTACATATCATGGAGAGACCTATGAGCCTGGACAGACTGTCACAGTGGACTGCAACACCTGGTAAAACCTCTAATCCTACTGTGATGAAGTGATGTGTCAGTTCCCATTTTATTGAAAGTGAAATGAAACATTATTCTCTCATATTCATAGCACTTGCAAAAGCAGAAAATGGGACTGCACAGAACGTCAATGTGATGAGACCTGCACTATATTTGGAGAAGGGCATTACATCACTTATGATGACAAGAAATTCTCTTTTAATGGTGACTGTGGCTACTACTTCACTCAGGTACACCACATACTTATACTAAGTCTTTGTGATTTGTCTTTGTGATACAAATCCAGCCTTTGATTACTGACCCCCTATACAAATCTCACAGGATTACTGTGCGGGCAATACAGGAACCTTCAGGGTGCTAACTGAGCATATTCCATGTGGAACAACTGAAAGCATCTGCTCGACAGCTATCAAGCTCTTCTTAGGGGTACATAACACTATCAAAGACAGTTGAAATATTCAAATATGTTGAACTCTGGAGGAGGTTTACAAATTAATTAACACATTTGTTTCTTTTAGAACACTGAAATTGTACTGTCGGAGGAAAATGTCAAAGTTATCAAACACAGCAAAGGGGCAGACATACCCTATCAGGTCCACACCATTGGTATCTATCTCGTCATTGAGGCAAAGAATGGTCTGGTTCTCATCTGGAATAAGAAGACAACCCTAATGATCAAACTCAGCGCTACATTCAAGGTGTGTGAGCATGCTTTACATTTTTTTAAAATCCAGATGTTGCCATTCTACAAATTAACTAGATCTCATTTTATTCCAGGGAAAAGTATGTGGTCTGTGTGGGAATTACGATGGAAATATCAAGAACGATTTCACCACCAGGAACAAAGAAGTTGTGATTGAAGCCCTTGAATTTGGAAACAGCTGGAAAGTGTCAGATAATTGCCCTGATGCAAATGCATTAAGAAATCCCTGCTCTTTATACTCATACAGACAGGCGTGGGCATCAAAACACTGCAGCATTATCAACAGCGAAGTATTTGCTAGCTGCCATTCAAAGGTAACTGTCAAAACTACCAAGCAACTTCACAAGGCATAAACAGGGTTATTGTAGATCGTTTATAATAGCCTGTAGTCGCATAAACAAATGCTTCTTTTAAAAAGGTGGATCAGCAAAACCATTATGATGCCTGTGTGAGGGACACGTGTGCCTGTAATACAGGTGGAGACTGCGAATGCTTCTGCTCAGCTGTAGCAGCGTATGCAGCTGTCTGTAACAAAGCTGGAGCCTGCGTGAAATGGAGAACTCCCACAGTCTGCCGTGAGTTTGTTCATTTGCGTGTAGAGAGTTGTGTGCAAAAATGTGATGTATTTTAACTAAGCATCATTCTCATCATCTTACTACACAGCTCTATGTAATGCTTAATTTTGATTCTGGCTAATTGTGGCATTCTGCTGTCAATTATTTTCTTAATAATCACAAGTGAACTTGATAAAGGACCAGTCATCTGGGCAACCAGAGTGTTTGCAGCTGTTACAGATGGCCTAGCTACTTTGTATTGCTACGCCAAGAGTTGCCAGCAGCTTGCCAACATTCCTAGCTAGCCAGAAACTAGCATTGCCACTACAAACTGGCTTTTCCCTCTTGTCAGGTTTTCAAACTGAAAAGCGAGAAGATGTCACCATGAGCATCCTGATAGATGTCCTCTTCTCGCATTTCACAAATATTGGAAATGTTCAATTTAACTTTAATTCTAAATAGGCTGCTACTATGTAGCTAACTAGTAAATTTGACTCTGCTGCCATTGTTTACATAAGAGCACAATTGCTAGGCTAGCACAGCGTAATGACAATGGGATTATTTTTCTCAGGGGAAGCTTGTAATAAGGAATATATTCATCTTAAATAATATACTTTGAGAAATTACTTTTCTCTTTGGTAAACAGCTGTGTAATAAGTGGGATAAAGTATTTTCAGTGGGTGTTAATTGCGGAACAAATCCTGACACGTCGAACAGGAAACCAAGGTGCATCATTGTCATCTATAGCTTTCTATATCTATATTTTGAACGACTGAAAAGTAACCAATTGTTCTTGCAACCAGATCTTCTACAAATTATTTAATCCCTAGTTCAACAAAAAAAGGAGCAAAAATTTGATTGACCAAAGTTAACCATTTATTATGAAGATGATTTTCTTATCATATTTTATTAATATTCCATGTCATTTTGTTTTGCTAGCTCTGTTCTGTGATTTTTATAACCCTGCTGGCGAGTGTGAATGGCACTATGAGCCTTGTGGAAAACCATGCATGAAGACATGCAGGAATCCCTCAGGAATATGCTACACCCAAATTCCAGCATTGGAAGGTACAATTACAAATCATGATATGTGTAGTGTATTTTACCTTTTTAATTGTTGGCTTACCATGCATGCTTTTGTTCTTGTACAGCCAACATCTCACACAGTAGTTAAAAATAATTGCTCCTGCTTGGATTGTACTTTCACCACTCACATTTTGTCAGACTCCAATTCATTTTGTAGCTGTTCTGAGCTAAATTTTGGGGTTAATTCTAAATTTTCCTAGGTTGCTATCCAAGATGCCCACCAGAACGGCCTTATTTGGAAGAGGCTACCATGAAGTGTGTGTCACAGGGGGAGTGTGGCTGCTATGATGGTGAAGGGAAGCACTATAAAGAAGGAGAGGTTATCCCTTCAGAGAAAAACTGTCACAAGTGGTATGTCACTTTTAATCTCATCACTGCTTTAGTAGGTGCTAAAATTTGTTTTCACTTGACCCTTTTTTCAAAAGGTAACACAACACTGAATTCTGATAAATCTGTTATTACACAACCATGTGTAGATATATTGCACAGTGAAAATTTGGTCCTTTCCATAAAATAATATAAGGAAGTACTCATTATTGCAAGTAATTTAGTATGCATACAATGTTGTGCAAATTGCTTTAAAGAAATTCTCACAACATTTTCCTCTTTTATTTACTTTTAAGTTCTTGTTCTTCAACAAAGGTGAATTGCATATATGAAGTCCAAGGTGAGTAAGAAATTTGTCATATTAGCTAAAACTATTGCTGTTTAAGTTATGATAACTCATCTAGATTTATTATACATATAATAGTGTGGTTTGCTTGAAACAATTAAGTGTTTTATCCTAACATAATAACTTTTTTAGGGATTTTTTTCTTGTCTATTTTTAGAGATCTGAACTGTTGATGTGTGGGCTATTCAAATAAAATTGACTTGACAAGTTGATTGAATGCATACACTTTCTTGTGTAGCTTGCTATTGTTCATATCAAGGACATAAATATCATTATGGATCTACAATCTATGACACACATGATGGAGATGGAGAATGCATCACTGCTGTTTGTGGAGAAAATGGAAATATTACTAGAATCATGGAACCTTGCGTGACACCTTCAACAACAACCCAGATACCAACTGCAAACACAACCTTTAATTTCACCTCTGGTAAGAGAACTAACCTTTTAATCTAGGTCTATATGCTAGGCTACTGCATAGCCAAGCACTTACATTTGAGAATTCAAACTTAAACCAAACACTTGTAGAAATCGATTCATTCTTAAATGAACGACAATAAATTCTAACTAGATGTCTTCACAAAGTGATAATCATTGAAGGAAAAATTGTGCTTCTTGAGGTGAGGGGGAGATTGATTCTTATGATTGGTACTGCTTCTCTTTTCGAACTAAAATACTCATAGGACATGTGCTGCTAAACTTTTGATGCTGCAGCTCATTAATTGGCAGCACATCATGCTGTTGCCAGTGGTGGTGCTCTTTCTTTATTTGGGTTTGTTTGAGTTGACCACATTTTAGATAAGGTCTAATTATCCTCAGATCTACTTTGGCGCAGTTCCTAGTGTCATCAGGTCCCTTTCTGGTCAAGTCTCTTATATTGAAATTAATTTATGAACTGTATTTAAAAGTAATTTCCCCAGGGGTCTGTTTGGGATCAGGTGTAAAATAAAACCCATAAAGACCTCTAATTTGACTAATTTGACAAGAAAATATGTAAAGTATAGAGGCCTTCGCAGTCTCCACCATCGCTAATAAAAGGCACTCTCCCCAAACCGCCTGTTTGTTATGACTATGAAATACGAATCAAATGCTGCATTGATAATTGTGGGCCTCCACCCATCCCTACAGCATCAACCACTAAAAAGACGACCACCACAACCACAATCACAACCACAGAAAAGCCCACTGTCCCAGAAACCACTGAAAAACCCATGACGACAACCACAGAAACGACCACCATCCCAAGAACAACTGAAAAACCCACTATGACAACCACAACAACGGAAATGGTAACTGTCCCAGAAACAACTGAAAAACCCACTATGACAACCACAACCACAGAAAAGCCCACCATCCCAGAAACAACTGAAAAACCCACTACGACAACCACAGAAATGCCCACCATCCCAGAAACAACTGAAAAACCCACTACGACTACCACAACCACAGAAACACCAACCACCCCAGAAACAACTGAAAAACCCACTACGACAACCACAAACACAGAAATGCCAACCATCCCAGAAACAACTGAAAAACCCACGACGACAACCACAATCACAGAAAAGCCCACCGTCGCAGAAAAAACTGAAAAACCCACTACGACAACCACAACCACAGAAACGCCAACCATCCCAGAAACAACTGAAAAACCCACAACTACAACAA
>OMOW01029247.1:0-12903 GCA_900312555.1 Lamprogrammus exutus | reverse complement strand
CCCCAGGACACCATCCGTCGTCTCATTAGGAGCATACCCCGACGTTGTCAGGCATGCATACAAGCACGTGGGGGCAATACAAAGTACTGAGTACCATTTTGAGTTGCTGCAATGAAATTTCAGCAAAATGGACTAGCCTGCCGCATCATTTTTCACTTTGATTTTCGGGGTGTCTTTGAATTCAGCCCTCTGTAGGTTGATAATTTTCATTTCCATCAAACGATGCGGCATCCTTTCGTTCCTAACACATTACCCAGTCCATATCAGTATAGATATCCAGCATGATTTTTTTCCCCATTGAGATCTGATGTGTTTTCAAAGTGTTCCTTTAATTTCTTTGAGCCGTGTAATAACGATATTGATAATTGTGGATTAAGTTAAAGTGGGGCAATACGGTTAGTGTGCTGTTTGCATATAGTCCTATTTTGTGATTAGGTTTCTGTGCTTTCCATCTCTTCATCACAGCAGATCAGCTTGCCAGTTTAGAGACCATACCATCTTAATTACAGTCATTCCTGACCCTATGGATTGCCTTTCCAGTATACTTTGTTGCTTAAGATCGGTCATACTGTAAGAGTAACAGTTTCAATGATAAAGAACAAGAAACCTCCATGTCTTCCTGACATTTTGAATTGCAGACTCTTAATTTTGTATCTATGACTCAAACTGGAAGGAATGGGAGATTTAGATGTGCATGGTTCATTGCCATTGAAAGTTGTATTTCTTTTTACCATACCCTCCACTGTTTAAATGAGTGTAGTCTCATCTCCATTTTGTGAAAGGTTGGCTTTCATTATTGGATGAGAGGGAAGTGTCAAACCCCTGCATTATTTCCGGGATCATGTTTGCTCAGCTTCTGTTTTTCTTTTAGAAGCCTTCCTTTACACGCTCAGGCTTCTTCCTTTTTGTTTCAAAGAGAACTTTCACACAGGAAGCCAATGCAACTGACACTACTCTCAAATATGGACCAACAATATATATTATAGTCATCTCTACGTACACTGAAAAAGATGGTAGGAAACCTGAGAGAACACAGAGCTAATGAGACATGACAGGTTTTAATGGGATTTGATTTTCTGACAGCGGAGGTACTGGATAGGGGTCTGAACCACCACATGATGTTTGGACAAATTTTGAATCAGGTATGTTACAGCAAAACATTATACTGGATAGACCTTTAAGTATGATTTTATTAACAACATCCTTCCTGACATATTCAGAGCCATAAGCTTTGTGATGTTTTGTTGTGGAAACAATGCATCACTCAACTTTTACAGAGAGATTACACCATTATTACTGTTTTGGGTGTGAAGACTTGTGAGTATGACATCATGTAACATCATGTCAGTGATCTTTTTTCTATACCCTAGCTCTTTCACAGCTATGTTACAGTATCTCTATCCAATTCTGCTTGATGTAAACATTGTCATGATATGGCTCAAACTTGTAGCCAGGTGGGTGACATTAGCTTATATACCTTGACCTCTATTTGATCTGAAGTTAGACCAAGTGGAGAGATTTAGTCAGCTTTTGTTTTGCAGTGTCAGGGATGCAGTGATGATACACCTATCATTTTATTTTCTGGATATTGTTTTTAAATAAGACTGATGTGAATTCCTGTAATGTTTAAGGATTAAGGGTAACAACCCTCTAATTTTGAAACATTTAGCTAAATGCATTGGGTCTAACATTTGAAACTGGTGGGTTTGTTAGCATCTTTAGGAGGTTACCAAACTTGCCACGCTGTGTGCAAACATGCATACCTTCTGAAACCAGTGTACAGCCTTTTCACACAATTCAACATAGAAATAATACTGTATAATGAAGTTATTTCATTCATCTGTTTAATTGAGTTGACCGTTTGATTTTGGTACCATTCCTTGCTGTCCTAGTTCACACTGTTCCTTTGAATCCTTTGTCAGTTTCATCCAGAATATGACCTCCTCTGTTGAAATGTACCCCAAAGTAGCATCTACAGTATTTGATTGGCTCTGTTGCCAAACATATGATGTAGCTATGGTGGAAATAATGGTAATACATCATGCTGCATTGTTGATTCCTAAGTCCCATAATACACCATTGTCAACACATATAAGTATGTGGGCACACACACACACACACACACACACACACACACACACACATGCAAGCAGCTGAGATGACAGCAACTACAGAGGGATGTGTGGAGCTGTAGAGGGGCAGCTGGTTGGATTCTTGGAGGTGGGGGAGTTCATGGCAGGCCTCTCCAGCGTGGAGAGCAGGGGCTCCTATTTTTACCTCAGCTCAACACCTCATATCACATCACAGCTGTCCCCACATCTCTTGTCTGTCCACTGTCAGGAATAGCTGTCCTATCAGAGCTCTCTCTCTCTCTCTCTCTCTCTTCAGCCCTGCTTCTTCACACTGCACTGTATGTGTCTAGCGGCTCTGACAGATCTCCTGTACTTTGGGAACATTTTTGATGCGATTTCTGGGGGCAATTTGGATAAAGAAATTACCTCATTAACAGGTACAGAAGCTTTGGCATTAAGCTTTTAGGAGAAGTGAGGCCTTGTGTGAAAAATCTATCACAAGTGGGCTGCCTTGAGGCACCACAGCCAGTGCTGCTATTTTTAGTGCAGTGACCACAGTTAACTGAGGGGGGCAGCTTGAATGGTTTTCTAACTGAAGCCAGTATTTTACAATAGCAGCTTTTGTGTCATCTTGCCAGTTTGGTTTCTGTTTTGCTTCTCCTGTGAGTCAGTAAGAGTATTCGAATGTGAAAAGTTGAATTGCGTGGACAGTAAGGCTTTTTTGAAGAGATTCTGTTTTTGAATGGACGCGTGCCCAGTGTCAGCTTTGTGTGTTGACCCTGGTGGGAACTTTAGTTAGTGCTAAGAAATAATGTGCCTTTGGTCATGTTGTGTATGGTGTTTTTGTTGATTTTGTTTTGATTTTGAGATTTTCTTCTTTTTAAGTGAGTTTGTGTCAGTGTCTTTTCTGTCATGTTGTGCCATTTGCTTTCAGCACAGTTTCATTCATTGGTTGTAGCACCAAGGCCTTTTATCACAGTGTATAGAATAGAATTTCAATGCTACATTTTAGAGCAATTTGAATTCTTTGACTTATTATATTTGCACTGTAATGACCCCATGTGGTGACCTCATGTAGGTTAGATGAATCACCCACATGTCTTAGTCTTAGTCAGTACATTCACACTGGTTAAGCAAATTTTGTCACTGTAATTTACAGAATTACAGAATTTAAAGAGTTGAGCTCTATGAGCCTCCTGAATTTACACCAAAACTTGCTTTAATAATTTCCACAGAAGCCTCCATAATTCTTCCCTCAAGATAGGGAGAAAAAGGAAATGTTTACAAAAAATTCCAAATTACAGAGATTACAGTCGTAATATAATCAGATGACCTCGCTTGAGCTCTACAGATAATGGGCTACTGGTTCTGTACTAACTGGGGTTTAGCCAGTTGACTGTCAACATTAGTGTAGCAAGAAGCAGATGCTTTTTGAGATGTGTGTGGTGCTTGCTCAATGTCTGGCAGACATGGACTCTGTTGTTCTCCATTCCTACTCAAGTTTCACTCAGAATAGCAAATGTAGGTTCACGTGTGCCAACAAAACACTTTCACCTCAGAAACACCCCTTAATCACACTTAAAACATACTTATTCAAAAAGCCAGAAAATCTATGTCGATATTAAATTATTTCCTGTATTTTGTCAACTGCTATCTGAAATCATGATTTTAGTAACAAATTTAGTGACAAATATTTAATTTCCGGAATATTAATTCCATCCAAATCTGGCTTTGTCCTGTGTGTATTTGTGAATGGAATACAGACAGAGGGCGCATTTTTAATAACATGAACCAAGTCCCAGATTCCAGATCTTGTCCACATTGAATAAGGCAGTGACTGCATGAACAGCAAATAGGGGTGGTAGCTTTCTCCAAATGACCCTGGCATGCAACATTAATTCTTGTGCACGTCTTTTATGCATATATTGTCTGTAGCGACACTTCAGAGGTCCCTCTGAAGTTTCTTACACAGGTTTGGTTCTCTGTTTTTTTATGTTGGAAATGTTTACATTTTGAGTTAGCTGTCACATTTTTCTTTAAGTTGGCTTGTTCTTTCTTGTAAAACGAGTTGAGTTGTGAGTCAGAGAGTTGGTCTCTGGTGTTCTCACATAACACGGCAGCTTCTCAAATAAGTGTCTGAGCACCATATACTGTCACCAAGCTATATCGAGGTCTGCAGTGCCTCCTCTGGGGATACGTATGTGTTTATGTGCACTTGACTTAGTAATAGCACGATATCATGCCTGTATGTCATCCAAAAATAATTTGTTCAGTCAGTGCCTTAGTTCAGCGATCAGTTATGACAGTGTAACCCCTAACCCACAGCTAGGCTTTACCTAGACACAGACTTTTTTTTTTGAGATGAAGATTAGGCTTGTTAATGCTTCAGTGGTGTGTTTACATGCTTTAGTAAATCAACATACCATGGAATAATCTAGCTATGTTACTCGAAGTACACCAACGACGATTTATGCTGTTTTCAATCTGACTATGGTGTTTGCATGATGCTTGAAATAAATATTCATATTTTTTTATTATTCATATTAATTTATATTAACATTTATTGCCTTAAAAGAAGCTGAATTAAAATGTCAGTCCGGTATGCATTCTGATAAAACATATACTTATGAAAATGGGGAAAATGTGTAAATGATTGTAAATTACAGCAGAGGATGGATGAGGACATGCTATGTTTAATGGTTTTAAGTAGCATATATCTGATCAGGGTATAACATAAACTTTACTAAAGTAGTCAGTGGAGTGGAGTCATATTCATTCCCCTTGGAAAGCATGATGAAAGTTGGCAGGACTCATATACAAATCATTTACCACAGCAGAATCAGTGTCAACAATGAATGAGGTAACAAACAATAGATGCCATAGCCAACTTCAGACCTGATTACCACAGCAGCAGTGTCATGTGACTTTGTGACGCAGGTGAAAATGGTCTGTTGCTCTCCAGGTATGCCATCTGTCAAAAGTCGCTAATATGCCATCTGACAAAAATCGCTAATTGTGCTCCACTGTAAAACTGGAACCTATTCTTATTTCACAGCAATGCCTCTGATTTGATAATGATGATAAAATCCAAAGCCCAGACAGTGATAACAACTGGCTCTTTTTATCACAGAAATTTTTCCAGACAGGTATCTTATGTGCATTTCAACTGCAGGGAGTCTAATTCCTGGGCAGTAGTTCTTGAGAAGTCCCTTCTCTTCAGGTAGTACTTCCACAAGAACTATTTCATCATGTCACTGTCTGGATAGAAAAGAAAACAAGCCCCAAGTCTAAAACAACACCGATACGGCGTTTTAGGCTGCAAGCAAACGTGTTCTTTCTTTACTAGATTAAGAGCGTGCTTTTATAAGCAAGAGATGGTGAGAAATGGAGAGAAACATAACACAAACTTTATTTGCTCAGTGAGGGTAAGTGCAAATGCTAGAGAAGCCAGAATAAGTGCAAACCTTTTGGTATTACCATCTCCCATTCCATATCTGCAATTTTCCTCCAATACCCATTTAGACATTATAATACAACAAAAATGAACTTTATTTTTTACACGTTTTAATGGTTCCTGATGTGATCTTTAAAATATATCATGCAAAATACAGTATGCATGTATTTGCGTGAACTTATTGTTAACTTAATAGACAAGGATTCAAGGCTGTGCTTAGTTGATAAACTTTGATCCTTTGGTTTTAAAGCTTTTTGTGTTTGAAGATGTTGCTTATTTTTGGCTGTGGGGTAACTTTGCTAATGCAATTGGTTTGCTATCATTCGCTAATCTCACTCTAATCTCCTTTTCATTTTACATCTCTCCTAGACTTAATTAATCTCTGTCATTGACAAGTGATTCTGACCTCAGCGAAAACCCAGTGAGCTCTGTTCTGTCTGTATTGTGAATCCTCATTTGTGTTCATCTGTCTCTAAAAATCTTCATATTGTCACCCTTTTTCCCTCTTTCTCACCTAGCCCCCCTCTTCTACTTCTTCTTACTCCCATCTCATCCATCTCAGCCCATGACATCAGATCAGCCAACATGGCATTCTCATCGCGCTTTTCCTTCTGGGAGCAAAAGGGAAGTCTCATTTGGATATTTGATAAAGCACTAGAACACTGCACGGTGTTGTTTCATATTAACATGCCTGTCCTTATTTACGTGTGACCTTCACCTTTTTCACTTTATGAATTTGATTGGCAGTTTTGTGTATAAGCAGATTACAATTGCCCAGTGAGTTGTGTATTGCTTATGCTGTTTGCTTGACACTTATAACCACTAAGCAGTACTGTAAGTGCATCTGCTTTTAGCTCTTTCAGTAACTGGTCTCAGAATTTGCAATGCCAAAATTTAGTGAAAGATGGTTTATGTAAAAGATCTCAGGTGTTGCATGGCGTGTGGTTTGCACAGTGTGTGATGAGATTAGTACTTCATGTGGTGTCCAGGTTTTGATTTGGTTTCCTTTTCATATCAACACCCTCAGATTAAAGAAGAGAACAAGCCAGGCAGCGCAAGTGTAAGTTTCTCAAAGAGTGAATTTTATTCTTCATTAGGGGCTCTTGGAGCACAGCTTCACTTGGATACACACATATAATAAAATCAATTGTCTCATGACCTCCAGACCAATGAGTCCTAGCTCAAAGGTTTAGCTCATAGTTTGACATTTTTAGATGGTATGGAACTGGACACTTGGTATCACATACTGTATTCAGTTAGGTCAGACTTGCCCAGTGTGATGAATTTGTCAGACAGTAAACAGACAGTAAAGCAACGTAGCAGGGGAAAAGTGTCTTGAAATGACTACAAAACCCAATGAACCAGGTCTCAGGTCTCCCCAATATGATTTGTACCATGTCTGGATTAAGAAATTACAGACTAATGTTAAATATAATGCTGTTTTCCCTATTGTTTAAAGTGTTGTTTTTATGATGAATTTTCATGTAGCTTTGAATATGAATATGATTCTTGGATTTTCATCTTTCATTATTGATTGCCTCATGTCTCCTCTCTTTCCTCTTTGCGAGTAGTCAGAAACTGATGGTCTGTCCAACCGAGCCAAGTCAGTGCCAGCTCTAGACCCAGGCAGGGGGTTATTCCGGGCAAAAAGCCCCCCAGTTGCCCCTACAGAATCTGCAGCCCGGGTCAGGAGTCCATCCCCACCTAATGTCAGGACACCTGTTAAAGTGCCAAAAGGATTCAAAAGCCCCGAGCCACTGACACGGATGCCAGAGCGATTTAAGAGTCCTGAACCACCACAAGCTCCTACAAGCCCAGAGCCAGTCATGCACAGTGACCGAGAGCAAAATGGTGTTGTGAACAAAAGTGCTGTCAATCTTACAGCCAATGGTAATGTAAATGGGACAGTTACAGGCACCAGTCACATGGATAATACAGATGACCAGGGTCTGACTCGCAAGAAGGTGGTCAAGGTCGTCCGGCGTGTGGTCAGGAAGGTCCTACCCACAGAAGACGAGGAAGTCACTGCAGTAACATCACACAAAACTCCAGAACTCCCCAAGCTTTGTCCTGACCCAGCAAAACAGGCTTCAGCATCAGCCCCATCCCCAGTTTCCAAGACCCCCAAAATGCCTGCCTTCTCCTTCAAGCATGATGTGATCAAAAAGGAGGAGAAAGATGACATTTCGCAAGGCTTGACTAACCTCATGGGCAGAGGCCGGACAAGGGAGCCTCGCCCACGAATACGCAAGGATGAAAGGCCAGAAAAAGTTGAATCAGAGGGGAAAAATGAGAGAAAAGAAGAAAAAGTTGAACCTGAGCAGACAAAAGAAGACAAAAACACTCCAAAGGCAGAGGAGGTCAAACTGGAATCTAAAAGCTCTGTTCCATTTAGAAAACAGGAGGTTAACTCTCCTTTGATTGCTGAAAGCTCAATTTCAACTCCTTCCTCCAAATCCTCCCATTCCAGACCTACATCTCTCCCAGCAGTTGTTGGCTTTATTCCAGCACCCATGCCTTCAACGTTGTCTCCACCTCCGGGCTTCATACCTGTACCTAAACCGACTCCTGTTACTAAAGTCACATCGCCGACTCCCCCTACAACTGCCTCAGTGGTGGCAAAATCTTCCACCCTCTCTCCTCCATCAGGTTTCATCCCAGCACAAAAACCCACTCCACTTGCCACTCCGGTGAGTTCTAATCCTCCCTGCCCCAAGCCTGGTCCCATGTCTCCCCCTCCAGGAGTCACTGCCATTCAGAAACAGGCTGCTGTCAGTAAACAAGAGGTACTGTGTTAACACATGCACAGTGAGCATTTGGGACATTGGCGTGAAAACTGCATGGCAACTTAAAATGCATGTTTGAAATTAAAGAGCACTCAGGTGTTTGGTTACAGTCACTGTAATTACGTGTGAAACCTCAGTGTGGAGTTCTTTGCCAAAGCAGTAGTTTTTCTTGATTCACTGATGGGCCTTTAAGCTACATTCCCTCCAAATATAAAAGTGGAGAGCAGTGGAACTCATCCTCTGACCTTTTGTGCAGCCCTATGTTCAGCTCAGAATTTGAATAAGTAGTTACCAAATTACAAATTAACATACTGTTCCTTCTGTCCAACACTTTTGTATTGGAGGATGTATTGAACATTGCAGGTTCAAGGGGGCTGTAGCAGAGCTTTAGACCTTTAGTCTTGTTATTTTTTTCTGTAATTTCTGGCCAATAAACAGGTGTACTATTGGCATATACGTCCCTTGCTCAAGGTGACTTAGTAGTGGGTGAAAAAAGTGGAAAGAAGTTGTGCTTCACTTTTGGCATCCACAGTTTCCCATCTGGCTGCAGTATTTAACTGGCAGCCTTTCAATCACAAACCCTCAAATTCCTCCTCAGCTCTCTTATTTCCTTGCGAACTTGGATTTGCCGTCAAGTTAGTGAGTTGTTTATTTGCTAGAGACTACACACTCCGTTATTGCACATTTCATGAACTTGCTCTCTGAGCTTCTTGAGGTTTGGGGCCCTCAACTATTTCAAAGTGCTTTTACTCTGAGACTCTTTTCAGGGCAACATCTCCCATCAAAACAAACAAGGAATTCACTGGCTGCTTTTTCCTACCCATGAGACCTCACTGCAGAATATAGCCTATAAGCCTGTTTACCCAGGCTCACCAACAGGGGACTTTTCCAAAGAAATTGATATGATATAGCCTTGCGACCCATGTAATGGCAGTTACTGATGGTAATACAGCATTTTAAATCAGCATTCTGTACTCTTGCTGAGTTTGTACTGGTGTATACCCACTAGCAGTTCTTGCAGACATGTTACAGCTAATATCACAGAGCAAAACTCGATGTACTTGAATGAATTTGGTTTAGGTAGAATGTAGAATGTTTGGGTAGAGAGCGAAGTTTATCCACCATTTTATTTCAGGTACAAATCATGATAACTTCTACTTCACATCGCACTCAGTGGAATGAAGTACTGTATATGGGATTTGCATGATGATATATTTATATACAGTATATACAGTGTATTTTTGTCTGGCAAGCAGATGGGTCAGAACATGGCAGTGTTGGTCAGTTTGTTCCAGAGCAAGACATTTCGACAGCTACTAGAGAGTTAAGTTTGCAATTTGATGTTGATATTCAGTCCACAGAGGATGATTCCAGATGAGTTGGTGACCCCATGACCTTGTCTAATGTCTAATCAACCCCCCAACAAGATAGCCCTTGATCTGCTGACCTTTCTTCTAGAAAAGGTTTAATTAATTCATATGAAATATCAAAGCCTTAGGAAAGCGAACTTTCTTTTTGAAATGCATTCATTTGCCTCGCTTGCATCAGAGCCTTGTGATTGGTTCAAAGAATAGAAATAAATCATCAATATATTGTTCTTTCTGCCCAGCACCCATATATTGTTGGGTGTAATGAACATGGAAGCCTTTAGGTTCCACTAGCGGGCCTTATACTAGTCCACCTTTTTTAATTGAGCATTGAATTGTTACATACAGATGACAGTAGATCACTGTGGATCAGTAAACCAAGTTGTTTTTATCTTTCCAGTCTGCAGTCCGCTGACAGCAGAGAAAGACAAAGCAAAATCTGAGAAAGAACACTGATTGATTAGATTGATGTAGCGGAAGGCCTGTGACATATTATTTATTGATTCATCCAGCTTGGTATGTTGTAACTTTTGCCTTGTTGCAAGTATCATCCTCTTCTGGAGATGATTGTGTTTGTACATATATGGAATTAATTGATTTTCTGTGTGAGCGTGCTGTTTGAAGCACCTTCTGGCATTTATTCATTTGAGAAATCTGCTAACAAAGATGGTTTTCTAATATAACCCAAAGAGCGTTTTTGTGTTTGTTTATATGTTTGTGTGCACATTTACATCTATTGTAGATGACAGAAGTGTGTTTGTCTGCAGTTTCCAGCAGGAAACATGAGTCAAGGCTAACGGGGTTGGGCGTGAAAGTGCCATAAATTTGAGGAATATGTGTGTGCATCTGTGTTTTTCTTTTAACCTGTTTGTGCAGAGGTCTTGTTTCTTTTGCTTGTGGCAACTGTCACTAATTAAGCAACATGCAAAAATCGTGAATGTTGCTTATTGGTGATATTCATAACCAGCAAATCTGTGTTGGATTTCTTGCTTGGCTGTCATGGCCTTTGGTATTTCTGTATCATGAGACTTAGGCTCAATGTGTTGCTGCTTTGACCTGTAGGAGGCGCCGCTCAGTCCTACCGAGGAGGCTCAGAGACGCCTGATGAGGATCTTCAGCGCCCCTGTAAATGATTCCGCTGTCCATCTGCCCATTACTAATGTTTTGCTGTGGTTTTCTGTCTGTCCGCTTATGTTCCTGTCAGCGTTCAGCTCCTAAACACTGCAGCATACCCTTATTTTGGTTGACATTCAGTTTCATGTTAGCAATGTATCAGATAGAGTCAAAAGAACCAGTGCAATTTCCCTGTTTACTGGCATCACTCATACTTTTCCTTTTCCCACATTCTAAAATATTTACGTGGCCCTTTTGCACATCCGTAAGTTGTTTTATGTTGCCTTGGAGACTCCATTTGAAAATGGTTAAAAAATGTCAGCCTGCCCTTCAAACTGACTCATACAAACTATCGTATTGACATTGTGTAGCTGCCTTCGTAATTGTTTTACAGGGGTTGCTGCCTGAATGGCTGGTATATCAGCTGTAATCATTGCAGCGTTATGTAATGTTGCAAAGGGAAAAGTCACCAGACCAAAACACAGGAAAACTGCATTAGCAAAGAGGAACAGTGGTCACAAGTAGACCTTCACTAACACTTCCTAAAAGAAAGGCACTTAATAACACTGGACCCTATAGCATCAAAAGGGACTATTGAGTTGCATTCACTCTTCTGACAGTCTCTGCAGAGTGTGAAGATTGTAAGCTTTACAAAACTGGCATTTTCTACAGTGCTTTTGTATTGTACAGTCTTATCTCATTCCACCTGCATGTATCCTGTAACATGTTGATGTCAATATGTAACACGTGAATTTCCCCTCCTACACACCTGGTTAGACACATCCATGAAGTCAGAGGATAGAAAGTGAGTGTTTAGCCAGCATCTGTGTTTTGCAGTCTGTGGGTGTTGTTAGTTCAAGCATAATGGAGCCAGCCAATCAGAACAAAGCAGACTTTTCTGATGGGTGGCTTTTAAGAGGGAATACCAAACATTGCCTGTTTTCACTCAGTGTGCACTGTGGTGCTGCAGCAAGTTGAAGTAGACATGGATAAATGTGTTTTTGTACATTAAAGCATTACTTTAATGACTTTGAAGTAGATCCCTAAATGAAAAATAGGAATTCTGTATATGTCCCCTTTAATCTAAGGAAGGAAAGAAGGAAGAAGTTGATGCTGAAATGATCTATTGTTCTGCTTAAACTGGCAGCTAAATTATCTATATCTGAAGAATCTACTTTTAGCACCTGATATTGCTCATGGCTAACTAAAGCACTTAACTGTCCCCTCAGGCTGGTGGCATTAGTCAGCATGCTTAACATGCTTAGTTTAGTGGTGTGTATTTAGAGCCCTACCCCTACACCCCCATCACTTTGGGGAAAGTGATGGGGGTGTAGGGGTTGTTTCCCTGCTGAATGGATCCTGAGTGGGACTGAACAGGTGGTGAGCCAGAGACATGTCAGGGAGTCAAGTTTAATCCCTTATCTTGTTCTGACTCTAACTCTCTAACCTTTCCTTTCCTCAGCTCTCATTGTGAATTGCTTACAGTTAATCGACAGTACATTGTTACATCGCTTAGTCTCCTAACAACTCCACCCACCAAATTAATTTAAACAGGACCTGCTGGGTGATAGCTCATTATTTATCTGTCTAGTGATTTATTCTTTTCAATTAGTAGTGCTGCTGTCCAGCTCTGCTTGTCATTTTCTAGCTTTGTTGCACATTTGCAATTCAAGTAACATCTTACTAATATGTCACTCTGAAATTAATGCCTGACTGAATTGATCTATGCTGCCAAAGGACATGGTCATTTTGTCAGTGTTGAGAAACCATTTCACTTTTCCATTAATCTGTCAAGTGTCTATCCTACATTTCGCATTTTCCATATTCAAAGTTTCATGTTGACCATGTCTTTTTCTTTCTCTCCTCCATCCTCCTTCCCCCACTCCCTCTCACTCTCTTTCCTCCTGTCCATGCCTTACTTACATTGCTTTTGCTGGCTGCTGGTGTCTTTCTGTGGCTGTTCTGTGGCTAGCTGGAACCAGCAGTCAGTGTTTCAGACTCTGTCCAAGACCCTGCCCCTGCGGTTCCACAGCCCCAGGCCCACCCTCAGGTACTGCAGCCCTACAGCCTTCCTCTGGGCCTCATGGCTGGAAGTTGTACTCGCGTGGCGG
>OMOW01029240.1:0-18184 GCA_900312555.1 Lamprogrammus exutus | reverse complement strand
CGTGTGCTGTTGCAAAGAAAAGGAAAGAAAACCCCCCCCCCCCCCCATACACACGCAGAGTGAGTAGGGTAGCATAGAAAGCAGGCACAAGCTAATAGAAACCATGAAAAAGACACTGAGACTGGCACTTGCAACACTCAATGTCACACAAATTTGGCCACAAATATACACCCACAACCCACACACGCACATACACACACACACATATACATGTACAGTCTGGCTGGCAGAGCAATGTGTTGCTTGGCATTCTGCAAATGTCAGAAGGATAGTGTTCACAAATTCAGCCAGGCACCTGGGAGATTACATTTTATCAACATACAAATGAGCACTGCTTCATACTACACTGGGCACTGTGACAGAATACTAACCATGGCTGAGGTGAAAGGAAAATGGCTGTGAGATTGAATTGTGGTGCCTACAGTATGTGTGTGTGCGTGTGTGTGTGTGTTGGAGGGGAAGGGTGTTCTGTGTGTATATGTATTTTCGTGCTCCTTGCTTTGTATGTTTGCTTTTGCATTTGCATTTGTACACTTGTGTGTGTGTGCATGCGTAAGTGTGTGTGCATGCACACTGTGTATGCCTGCTGTGCGTGAGTGGTATTGAACAAGCACAGGTGGATTTCTGTTGCCCGCAGTGTCAATGTAGCTGAATATGAAAGGAGAATAATCAAATAGGGAGACCCTGACGCTCACTGACATTTATTTTCTCTGCAGCCCAGAGACTTCAGATTATGCACAAATAGCTTGTGGGGCAGCAGATTACTAGGCTGATCTTCACACTAAAATACAGTGGCATGGAAGACTACCTGCCCATAACAAAGCAGATTTATTCTGTAAAACCTTTGAAATAGTTGATAATAGTATTGATGAACAACAAAAACAGCAGGGAGACAACGGCCATTGTCAATGAATGGAAATTCATGTCCACATAAGACTACAGGAAAATTACTAAATCTTTGTCTTCCATCTCTTTTTTTTGTTGGTAAACAATACAAGTATGCTTAAGGCCCACAGAACACATTGCAATTGGAATGCAATTTGATCATCAGACTCACAATCAGACTTTATTACAAAACGCACAAGCACATTCTCTGTCAACTTAAACACAAAAGACACCCAATGTATACAAAATGTACAATATGTACAGTGCAAAGTGGAACAAAAATGGATGCTTTAAAGGGAGAATACTACATACAAAATATAATACAAAATCAAAAACCAACATACAATGTTCCCAAAACAGATGTACGGAAGTGGAGTGGTGACATCCTGTGTTAAATGTTGTGAGGAGGCCACAGTGTTTCTGTACCTGTATCCTCTGCATTTCTGGATATTTTGAAGTAGTGAGGGATAAGCCTGTTAAAAACCTATAGTAGATAAGTGATAAATGCTGGTTTCGTGTGGATGGAAGGCTAACGGTTAGGCTATATCATGGACATGGGCTACAGAATCACTTCTTTACATACTGCATTTATGACCACATGGACTAGGCTGCGTGGTCACAAAATCTGAAATGTCTGCGGCCACGAATGGCGTGACATGAACAGCTGGTGACCAGACGCTTTTGGTTTCGCAAGCACAGAAAGTGTAATCTGGTTTTACAAGTGGAAGAGAATGATCCATATTTCAACATGAGTCACATGCATTAGTGCTGACACTGTATTTTTTAAGATATTCGCAACTCTACACACACCATCAAGAAACACATGAACAGTCCATGGGGGAGAGTTGGGGTTTGCATGGGGGGAGAAGTTGGCATTATTTACTATTTGATTAGCCACCTGTAATGAGGAGAGAAACAGTTGAAATAAGAGTGGGATTGGTTCCTGGTCGAGAAAGTTTGGCGGGAGAGACTTGAGCGACAAGTTAGCCTACTTGTTTCTTGTTTTGTGGCACTCCTTCCAACCCAGTATTTAGCCTGCATTCCAGGGAAATAAATTTGTCCCGTTGGTTCAAATATATCTGACTGTCTCCTCGCTCTTGAGCCAGCGCAGATCCGCAAATGCTACAGTATGTTTTCAGTAGCAACATGGCAGCTAGTCAACTTGCAGGAATAGGATACAAAACTAGGGAAAAGAGCAAAAACAAAGGGGACGACGAGTAGGTGGTGGTCATGACAAAGGGAAAAATTAGGTATCAGAGAAAGAATGTAATACAATTCACTCAATCAATTCTGAACGGCGGTGAGTGTGTAAGTTACAGTTTTTTTTGCAATTACCAAGACACAAACACTGGTACTTGTGGCACAGTTATTGAAACCACTAACTCATGTAGCATAACTATTGAGCAAGTATGCTAAACCATAAGCACATTGTCTGCTTTACACTAAGTTTGAAATTCTAAAACACACTTTTTGCAACTATCTACTTTAGACACATCATTCAAAACTAAAAGCTTGTGTGTGTTCTTTACTAAACACTGCCATTGAAATACCACACTCAATTATCAATCACCTGCACCCAGAATGCACATATGAAAACACCTGTAACCAATGAGATCACTTAGAAATCAGAGCTTGAACACCATAAATAGGATTCAGGTTTGCTATTTGGTGTGCCCAACAATGGAGGCCAATTTTGGAGAGAGAGTGAGAGGAAGAGGTGTTTAAGTAAGAGGAGGACGAGGACTAGGAAGAGAACGAAGATTAGGACGAGGAGAAGGAGGAAGAGGAGGACACAGAGGACGTGGAGTGGCAAGAGGACAAGTCAGAAGAAATAGGAGAACTGTCACAGAT
This sequence comes from Lamprogrammus exutus, assembly GCA_900312555.1. NCBI lineage: Eukaryota > Metazoa > Chordata > Actinopteri > Ophidiiformes > Ophidiidae > Lamprogrammus > Lamprogrammus exutus. The sequence continues at coordinate 15,448 of OMOW01029240.1, read as the reverse complement.
GAGATCTGGGCCTCTTTTGGTCGACCATGTAATCAACCATGAGCAACCATGAGTCTACAGGAGGCTGGTCAGAGGGTCCCACCTAATTTGAGCTGCTACACAGTAGCAGGTGTCATCCAAACATTTCGAAATGAGAACAGGTAAGAATTTCTACCCTTTATATGATTTTACAGTATTTCATAAGAAGGAGATCTTAGACCCTAACCATTCGCACTCTGTTTTTGCAGAATTGCAAGGCGACACCCAACAGGAGTAAGAAATCACCTGTTCACACAAGAACAGGAACAACACGTCATAAACATGGTCATTGCAAACAATAGTATACTTTTGCGACAACTGCAACATCACTGACAACACAACATTCAACAACATAAACAGGGTAAGTTTATCCAAACTGGGCCGTCTACTGAAGTGGCATCAACTTCGGATGAAACAGCTGTACAGAGTGCCGTTTGAAAGAAACTCTGAAAGAGTGAATCAACTGCGCTATGAATATGTACAAGTACGTTACATTTTATATATTAGCCTTATTACAATATTAGTACTGTATTCCAGTTTACTGTATTAATGTGCTACACTATTTGGACTGATATCTGCATCCTTTCTGTCATACAATATGCTTTTTCCAGACTGTCTCAGAGTCATGGAGCTAGATGCTGCTGCAGACCAGAATGTTTATATGTATATTGATGAGGTTGGCTTTAATTTGCCAAAACCGACGCCGGGGAAGAAACATCATCGGGCAGCGTGCCATTGCCCATGTTCCTGGACAGCATGATGGCAACATCAAGATGTGTGCTGCTTCACCAGGGTACTCCCAGGTTTGTTATCTAATAGAACAACGTAAGTTTCCACTGGGCTGCTGTGGTCCATAATTGGTTCGAAAATCACGCACGATTTCAAGTTCTCCCCCTTCCACCTTACTCTCTTTTCCTGACTCCTATTGAGGAGTTATTTTTGGTGTGGTGTTGGAAGGTATATGACAGCCAACCCTACCAATGCTCAACTCTCCTCCAGGCGATGGAAGAGGCCTGTGGCAACATTGATGTGGAGGCATGCCAGGGCGGGATAAACCACTTAAGATGGTACTTCCCCTGATGTTTGGCCAGAGAGGACATCGCTTGTGATATTGATGAGGTGCTGTGGCCGGATGCACATCGAAGGCGGGGATGGACTGTAATTGCAATATACTGTATTTTGTTTACAGTACAATACAGTAACTATGTTCACGTTATCTTCTGTTAAAGTAAATGTGTCTGATACTGTTGTGAGTATATGTGTATTGAAGCTACAAATGAAAATGTCAAAGTTTTTTATACTTAGCACAGCAGCGTGCAGTTGGCATGTGGAAAGAGCTATTTATTTGGTGTTTGAGTGTAAAGTTGCAAAAAATGCAAAAATACCATCTTTAGAAGCGTTTATATAGCTTTGAATGAAGGGATGTAAGATATTTTATATTTTGCGTAAATGTTTTTGTTTTTGTGTGTAGTGTTTCGACAAAGAGGGCCCTACTTTCAGAAATTGTGTTTTAGCAACAGTACAAAATTGTAATCAGTTACTGTCAGTGACAAAGTTTCAGAGAAAGTGATTCACAGATATGTTCTCCGTGAGCCACAGCATCAGGTTTGAATCCAGGGCGGCAGCTGATGATACAGATGGGATATCGATGCTTGAGTTATTCTGTATGTTATCAACATGCAATTAATTCTGTTATCATACACATCAAATGTATATCTTTATGTACTGTGAGTATGTATGTGTGTGTTTGTGAGTAGTATTCACAGTATTTTCTCATCAATATGTACAGCATTAAGGTCTGATGCAGGGAGCAGGGTGGTATAAAGAGATGGGAAAATGTGTGTGTGTGTGTGTGTGCGTGCATGTGTTTGTGTCAGCACTGTATGGCCTTCTTTAAAGCAAACACCAGTGAGAGTACACATTGACAACCTTGAAGCAAAATAGAAAGAGGAAATGAGATGGAAAGATGATAGACAGACAGCATAAAAGTCCAAAGCCACATAAACAGTCAACAGAAATAATAAAACCAATTTGGAATCAATTGCCTTTATGTATCAGTCCCAAAGGCTAAAGCTACATGGATATACACACGGTGGTCCTATTTTAATTTAGGGGTCCATTTTGAAAACTTTGCAATGCTTCAGTGTGGAAATACAATACAATGATCCATTTTGACCACTTCTGGCTGCAGCAGGGCTGTGCACTCTGAGTGAAAACAGGCCATTTTAGGCATTGACACCCCTTAAAGCCTACTGTATTCAGATTGACCCGCTGTGTCAGACCTGAGAAGGTGACACTATGGACTGCCGAACATGGATGCTTCCACACACTGGCTCAGTTCACAGGTGTGTCTAACTAGGTGTGTAGGTGGGGAAATTCAAATATGTTGCAAGTTGATGTAAACATGTCACAGAAGTATAAGATTTATCACAAATGAAACTTGTTTTATTGGATGGATTTCTAAAAATGTACATCTCAAGTTTTGACAATCTTAAGCATATACTCTGTATTATAGTGCACTGTAAAAATGGTTGAAAGTAACAAAAGAACAGTAGGTCCCCTTTAATGTGTGCTGGTGATTGAAAGTCCTAGTTATGTATTCCTCAGGTCGTAGGTGTCTCACTTTGTGCTGTTGCAATAGGATGAATGTTTTAAAATGCTAAGGCTGTATCTCACATCTTTTCATTCCTATTCATTCCAAATGATGGGTTTGACAAAAAAAAGAACAGGTAGAAACTTGTCAAGCATTTAGATGGAAAACGCGGAATGGAAAAGAGGCATTTCAGTAAAGCAAGACAAGAGCTCGTTATGCAGTTTACAAAAGCGACAGAGAAGTGGGTGGGGTGAAAGGGAGGAAGAGGAGTTAGAGAGAGAGACAAAGGCAGATGCGGAGAGGGGAGAAACTGTGCACACCTACCTATTGAAAAGACAAGGTCAAGAACACTCAGTGGGACAAGATGAGTGATTTGAGACTCAAGCAGAATCTGTTCCGTTAAAATTGCTGGGAATCAGACAAGTACACTGCCTTCGAGTTTCTCTGTCCACACATCAAAAGAAGATAGACTGCAAGACAGACTAGACACAGAGAGACATGCAGGGACTTCCCTATTGCCTTACTGTCCATCTAACTCCAGCAGTCAAATTCTTTTCAAATATTGTCTGTCTTGTTTTTCATCAAGGTTGGACCAGGCAACATGATTGAAAATCCCATTTTCAAAGATGTACATCATCTTCAAATAACAGCTCTGGTAGATTATAATTTTAGTTTTTGGCATACATGCGTATTCAAAGTCAATATAAGTGAGGTTTCAAGTGTCCATGCACATAAAAAACTAGCTTCAGGCAGAGCTTTTATTGGCTTGTTAAACAGAAATTTGAACACTGATGAGTCATTGGTTTTGTCTTTAATGTATTTTGGAAGGAAATCTCTGGGCAGCAGTGATTTTAGTTACAAAGGCTAAAAATCTCCTGCTCAAGTTTCACAAAGACACAAAATCCTGGTGTCTTCATGTACATCCGCACAGGGTCCTTGTGGACAGCTGTTGACATGAACAGGCCAGAATGTCACCTTGCATTAACATCCGCTCTCATTATCTGGATACATGATCCAGATACTGAGATCTGATCACAGGACTTGCATGTACACCTTGCATCAACGTGTGTCCTGGTTATCTGGTTGCTGTCTGCATTGTGATCGGATCTCAGTAGGTGGGCCGTCACGCTGTTTAAGCTCATCCTTCCTCCATGGACAATCATTATCCATTCATTAAATAACAAATGACCTTTGTGCTCAGGCTGTCACTGTCAGAATTCCAGCGACAGGTCTCCATTTATGGCAGGTCACAACTCCCACACAAATAACTTTACGAATGAGATCAACTGGAGCTGGGGTGACATTTACAACTCACGGGTGCATTTTATGAACCTGGATATAGAGATCACAATGTGAATCTGACGACATATGTATGCGGTCAGCCAGATCAGATAGCAGTCTGATCACAATGCGTCCTGCAAGCATTTACACCTCACATTAACATGTGACCTCATTATCTGGAGAACATATCTGGAAAATGGAGACGGATATCAATGCAAGGTGTAAATAGGGCCATTGTCATGTTGACCCTGATGGACCTTTGCGGCTCCACACAAAAAGTATAATTTGGCCTTGTGAAGGATTTATTTCACAAAAAAAGCTGTGACTTCAGAGCGTAAATTATTGCAGAAAAGATGGCAAATTATGCTTACATTTTCACATGTTGTTCTGTGGGCAGCAAACCTTTGTGCATTTTTATGGGCTTGTGTTTGTTGGTTTGTCCAAATAGTTGTTTTGTCTTGCGTCTCTGTGTCTGATTTCAGTTTTTAACTATTTGAAATCATCCACTTCAGACTGCAGATGTTCTTCTGTCAAGCATGGCATGACAAGAAAGCAGAAATTGCCACACAGTAAACTTTAACCGTACAAACACAGAGAAGTACAGGACAAAGTGAAACTTAGGAGAAGAAATGTTTTTCATTGAATTGCTTTCTTTCATGTTTCCAAGGTATTATTAACTTTGCACTTTCAGCTCTGCTGTCCTATATTGTGCAATTCCAGTGTGTTTTGTGCTATTTTAAAAGGACCAAGATTCAGGATTAAGAAATGTGTGGTGTTGTTTAGTTTGTTCGTATCTTAAAAAATATTTGTCTTAGCTGAATGATGCTGAACAAAGCAAACCATTTTGTTGAACATGTTTTTATTGAGCTGTAGCCATTACACCCCCCACCCCTTTCAACTAACAGCTGAGGATTTAGAAAGTTTTTTCATAAATACTACACAGAATAAACCAAACAGTATAACTCTGAAGTGTCAGGCAAGGCAATAACCTTTTTTCTAAGGTTGTTTTCAAAGTTGTTACTCTGCAACACGGCTTGGTTTCACACACAAATTTGCAGATGTTGCTAGTTGTTGTAATTTCGGAGATAAACCAATCAAAAGCTATTGTGTGTAACTTTTCAAGAACACTATTTTAAACAATTTGCTGATTCTCATTTCACCCTGATAGGAATTCATAAACTGAGTGCTCTGTGAAAAGTATAATGTCTTTGTAGTGCCTCCTACAGTTGGAATCTGATTTAGAAAGAAAGAAAATTGAGCCCAAAAGTACCACCCTTTACCACAAGGGGATTCACTACCTCCATTGTCAATCATGTCTTGTGTTCTCAGGTGGGAGGAGTTGTGGAGGCTGAACTGGGGTGCAGCGGATGGGGAGTGCGTCTTTCAAATTTTCCCAGAGATTTTACCCATAACATAAAGCCACAGACTGCTCCTTTGAAACACTGACTAAGATGACTCAGGCCTTTTATTAAAGCCTCTAACGCTGAAAGTCTCTCTGATGATATCAACGGAGACTGCAGCCAATTTACATTCAATTTAAAGCCGCTGTGCATAATTTGGCACATAACACAATTTCTAACTAACTGTGAGAATACACAGGGTCCACATTTTACTATGAATTTCGCTGGTTGGGTGGAAACAGTGCAGGATTGTGGCTTTAATTATGCATCTCTTTCGCAAAGAGCTGCTGTATACTGTAATATTGAAACTTTTGTGACTGGAGCTTTAACATTTCCTCGAACAATGCACAGCCCAGCTGTCAAAAAGTCAAATCTTGTACCTTTTATGAGATTGTTCAGTAACTGAAAAGAGATTCGATCAGCTGAATTTACAACTCGTAAAGTCTGTCACAGCTCCACTGAGACCTAATCATCCATTAGAGGGCTGACAGAAGGAAATTCTGTCATTTTATTCAGGATGGTTCTCATTGTACCAACTATTCTCAATCCACTCGTCATATTTTTGTAGTTCCTGACTGTGTGATATGATGAATGACAGACCCAAGCTTGAGCATGTCACGTTTCCTCATTATTCTACGCAGAATTAAGTATTTTGTCAAACAGTTTTGGTCTAAAACCCAAATTCCATGGCATCACTCGAACTGTATGCACACCAGCTACTACAAATACTACATAAAATCATCACCTCTCTCTTTTACGGAAGCCGAGAAATTACGTCAAACATATTTTCAATTGCTCGCACGAAATAAGATCATTTCCCCGTTGCCTTTATGGTCATATAAAGTGATTTAGGTGATAGGGCCAGTGTCTTTTGGCTCTAAGTGCTGCCAAGCTTCGATCATTTGTTGCACTTTGGATTTTGATGAAGTACAATCAATTGATCGAGACCTGATTTTCTCCTCTTCTTGTGCCACTGGAGAAAGTTGTGATTGATTTCTTTACTATTTCTTCACCATGAGATACATTTGCTGATTGTTTCCAAGTAAATGTACTGAAAAGTGAGACAAATCAGATTTACAACTGTTGTATACCTGCAGAAACATAAAGTCCAGGGACAGAACATCATGGTCTTTCTGGATCTGTAATGATGCTTTTCCATTTGGCTTGGATCTTCAGGCTCTCATTATGATGGAGAATGCATGCTGGGATGAGTTTCCATGTAACAAAAGCCATTGCTTACCCACCATGGTCACATGTGGGGGGGTTTAAGTGCAGGTATGTCTGTTTGTGGAAACGTCATAGCAAGGTCTGATTCCAGACATTTGACTCTCTTAATTTGCCTTCTGCAAAAGATATTGTCCAAAACTTAATTGAAATAAATTCAGATATTTCCTTTAACTTTACTCTACACCTCTGTGTGTCCCCTCCAAACAGAATTTGGGGCAATATTCATCCTGTATCTAAGAATAGCAGCATTGACGACTCAGGATCCAGGGAACTTGCGATGGTTATACCTCTTAAATCATAGGTAAGAGTACCATCGTATAGCCTGATAATTGATCCCACTCTTGGGCTTCTATTTTGATAAGTACTCCTAATTTTAGATGTATCCAGGATAGCACTGCTATTCTAAGAGGCTTTATACAGTACAAACCCTGGACTCTAATTTACAAGTGTCCTACTGAAACCATGCCTTTGTAAATTATATCAGACAGCTGTCATCAATGCTTGTCTGCAACGAACATGACAGGACCATGATCTAAGCCAAACTGGTTCTATTGAATTTACCTCAAATTTTTAAAATGAGTTGACTTTTTCGGGATGCAAGGTTCGTGCAGGACGCTGATAAAATGATGCTACAAATCATCCCAGCAACTTTGCCGTGATTGATTCAGCTTGTCTGCTACTTTGAAGCCGATTGATTAAGCCCCACAAAATGCAAGCTCTGCACATCTATATTCTTCCAGACTACCTGAGAACATGTTCAGCAGTTCAGTTTTGAGATGAAAATATCCATGTGCATGCCTAAATTTCTGTCAATTGTAAGTGGTTGCTATCTGCACTATCCAATCTATTGATTTTCTGCTCCACGGGATTATCATGAACACCTGTGCAAACTGATGTACTTCAATACATCAGCCCTGCAATAAATAAAATTTCTGAAACTTAGCGCAAGACTTTAGTACAGACTGAGTCAGAGAGGTGTTAGTTCATGCACACACACACAATGTTAAGTATCATGAGGCTTTCCTGGGCAGAACAGCCTCAAGAAAAAGTGTGAGTGAATATACTGCTCAACCTATGTGTCTATTTGTCAAAAATGTGCTCATATTGTGTAATTTTGTTCGAGATTTTAGCTATATCTGTTATCAGCTGTATCAGCTAGTATTAGTATACAATACAGACAGTATGTCCTAATCTTCATAGTATTTGGTAAATGATGCCAGAGGAGCTGACAGTTAAACTGCAAAATTGTAACGTTGTTGCCAACTGTAAACATGAAATCTTTACAAAATAAAAGCAAAACATTTAGCTAAAGAATTCACATTTTCTGTTATGGCTTTCTAGATGTTCCTGGAGCTGTCACGCAGTTGTTCACCTTTTAATTTGACCCAGTAGTGAGTAGTTCATTTCATTTTTGCAATGCATTGTGGGAAATTCAAAAATCAAGCCAATTTAGTTTGGATTTTGTAATCTTTGCACTTTCTCAGTATGTACACGCTACATACTGAAATCGCAGTAAAAAATCAAGAGATAGTATCGAACTGGGACACATCCCATAACTTTGCCGTCACTCATCTCACATGGTGTCTCATTCAAACTCCAATCAATCGTCCATTTATTTCTGTCATCCCCATGATCCATTTATCCATTTTAGCAACTAGCAATGCCTTGGGAACACATTCATCAACGTTTCCAAATTAAGCTCTGTCAAGAGTTATCACAGGGGTGCCAAAGACCTGGCAAATCGTGTACATCTAATCAATATTCCAAGTAATCAATGCAAATGATCTGTATGTAATGTGTGGAGAGAGAGAGAGAGAGTGTTTTTACAGCGTAGCCTTTTTAATGGGCAGAGCTTTCAAATTGAATTGTCCAACTAGTCACTCAATAGCAGAATAATTTAGTACAAAAGGGACATCAGTATGACCGTTTCAATGAGCCTGAAGACTGTAGATGGCTGCCAGGTGGCAAAGCCTTCTAGGGAGATAAAACCTCCCGTGGACTTCAGACAGATTTGTCAATACAAGGCTAAGTGGACAGTAGAAAAGTGACAGTCACCAAAAATCTCATCTATAAACACCAGTCAGGTTTTGATTGGGAAGTATGACAAGCGAACACACTTTCTTGAAGGAGAGCGTTCAACAGAATTGACTAGGGCAGTGGTTCTCAATCCTGTCCTCATGCGCCACTGCACTGCATCATTTCCATCTTTCCCTGCTGTATCCTCACCTGACTGGCTAAATGAGGTGCGTTTAACCAATCAAGACACGAGTGACACCAACTTTTGATAAAGTGAACACATCTGATGTAGCTATAGTTGTCCTCAGGAGGATCAGGATTGAGAACCACTGGACAAGGGAAGTTAAATCACATGAATGAAGGAGGGTTGATTCTTTTCCCCTTTTTTCAAATAATCGTACCAGTTGGTTTTATTATGACAATGCACACTTAATAAGCAAAAAAGCCTTGGCATCTTGCAAAAACCAACATTATGATAATATGAATCACACGCTCGAGCCTGCACTGAGCAGTCACCGAGTGGACTGCACCTTACATTATTATTGCAAAGGGTCACTTTCATTTGAAACTCATCAGCAAACATAAGGACATGAAAATAAAATTTGTGATTACATAAAATACGGGTCATTCCAACTTTGTATGGTGGGAGATACATTTTGATATGCAAACACACACAGTATAATAAAACACTTAAAAATACGTGACCCATGACAAAAAAAAAAGAATGTGTACATAATTGAATCATAATTGGATTTCTAAGCTAAGATTTTACAAATCGCAGAAGACTTATCATTAATCATGTTTTATTTTAAAAGTCAAACAATTTGAGGCTGTATCAAAAACTTGTAAAAATATTAGGAGATTGTTGTAGACCGTTTCAGTATTTTCCCTCAAATGAGCTGATTACTGGAAACTCTGGGCTCTTTCATCCCTCTGAGTCTCAGCCACAATTGTCTCCTCTGTGACCTCTGTAAAGTGAATATCTGTACAATCCCTACGGGGGACTCTCCATGGCACACACTGTTTCTCCTCCAACTGGAGAAAAGAAATGCCTCATTACTTAAAAAAATAATTATCCCCGATCTAAAATAATCTGTAGTGCCCTTCTTCCGATTTATGTACCGTATACATGTTCAAAAAAGGCAGAAATGGCTTTCCACTTTCACTGCAGCCTCTAAAATCTCACGTAAAATGAAGATGTCAATTTGAAGTCCTAATTATTTCATTCAGATCCACATAAAACTATGCATCTCACACTGAAATCCAATTTTTTTTCATCGTTTATCTCTTAATATAAGCAGTAGTTAACATTTTCCCCACTAACTGTGAGTGAGAGTGCCATTATATTTCTTTCCAAAGAAACATTATACACTCTCCTTCGCAGATCTGACAACCTAGTTTCCTTCATTACACCTGGTCTGGTGTAATCAAGGTCTCTTAGATCTGATGGGGTCTTAAGAGCTTCTGGAAGGAGTGCTGGATTCTCATCGAATGGAAATGATCCAGAGTTAGCTGTAATCAGACCTGTTAATGTTACACCAAAACGGAAGAAAAAGCTTGCAGGTTATTTTAGTGAGGCATTCCCTTTCATCCCTCTCTCTTCCACCACCAACAAAAATATAAAACAATCTATCAGAACATCTTCCAGATATACAGTGAATTTTTAAAACCAATGGAACAAACAAATGTATTATTCATCTCTAGATCTTTTTAGGCTAGCTGGTTATTCTCATTTTTACAAGACATTGTGAATAAGGATAGAAATAGACAGCTAGTGTTAAAAGGCAAACCGTATTGAGTCTGAATAAACACACACACACACGCGCGCACACACACACACGCGCGCACACACACACACACACACCTTAGCCTCCCATTCTCCTGTGTCGTCTGCAGGGGTGGTTGGAGATCCTTGTGACCTAGCTTTTTTTAATTTTTTAAATCATATTCAGAGAATCTCACTCTCCTTATTAAAAACAAGAGTTGTTGCCTGCAGTGGTCTGATGGCAGTTCATTGTCTTCTTGTGTCATTTTAAAAGCAAGACAAAATACGAGTTGTTAGGCAAATTATTTTGAACTGAATTCAGTCCAGAAAAAAAGAACAATAACCCCGGAATAAAGATGCAAAAAAGACAGAAAGAAAGAAAAGCCAGTATCCAAAATAACAGAGACAAAACAACACTGGGCAGGGAGAGCACATCTCCCAACTGTTGCTTCTGACCAACTGGCCAATCTGAAAGCTGATGTGACGAGAAGTTGTTTGTCTTAAGCCACTGTAGCAGCTGGGCTACCACTAAAACAGTAGTCTCTCCCAGCTGTTTCAACCATTCATCTGATCTCACTACAGTAAAATCCCTCCCCCTTTACTCCCCCAAACCAAGTCCCCATTACTCGTTGTGTACTTTAGCACCTCTTTATTCCCTTGCTGTAAATGTCCAGACAGACAAACACCAGAATGAAAACCCTCACAGTCCCTCAGGCATCCTATTCCTCCTCCCTTTGAGGGGAGGTTTAAATAGGTCTTAGGGTGGAACGTAAGGAGGTGGGGATCTGTAGGGTGTCATGTTCTTGGGACGGGACCCCTTGCCCTCCATGGGAGTGGTGAAGGGAGGTGGTGGCTGGTAGGGAGGTGCATTGGGGTCCTCATCTCGAAGAGCTGTGTACTCCCCCAGCATCTCCTGGTTGAGGGGGGTGGTCTCTGGTGTGGCCATATTGGGGTATTCAGGGGGTGGAAGTGGGGGCTTCTCTTCCTGAAGAATCAAGGGCATACTGGAGGATGGAGGTGGCTTAGAGTCATCCAACTCATCGGCAAAGATAATTGGCACACCTTTTTTGATGAAGGTGGCCTGGTCCTCAATGGTCAGCTTGCCCTTTCGTTTCTTCCTGTAGCAGATCATTGCAATGATACCTGCAATTAACAAGATTGCTGCCACCACCACAGCAGGAATGACTGTGTGGAGATAGACATCATCCGTGCTCTGCCGCCCTGTTCCCAGTGCTGGTGTGACTGCTAGGGGTTCTTGTATATCAATCTCTCCTGGTGGAATGAAGGAGTACATTCTGCAGCTTGACCTTCCTTTGACCATAACATCCACAGGTCTGAATTCTGGCTCCATAAAGTACCTGAAGGACTGCGAGGGCCTTCCATCAGCATTGGCTAGCGTCCGGCTCATAATTGCAACCTGTTCCTTTGGACATGGGTGCTGTGGGAGGCTAGTGTTTGTCCACTCCACCACAATGGAACCTTTGCTGATGTTTCTTAGACTCACTGTGCTGCTATTGCGGTCTCCTAAAGCATTTGCTAACTTCTTCACTAGTAGGATCTTCTTGTGGATGTCATTGGTTACTGAACGTGGTTCACCTTCGAATCGGGCTGTGAATGTCACAGGGGATTTGTCGTTGATTGGCCAACGGTTGACACGGACCTCAAAAGCATCAATGGCATTCAGACCACCTTTGTCAGTTGCCTGCATGAAGTATTCATGTTTTCCCACATGCTGGACATCAGGAAGGCCATAGAGAAGTTGGCTGGTTGTGTTGAACTGGATCCAAGAGCCCTCTCCAACCACTTCATTGTGGTTCTGTCTCAAGGTTAAACGCAACTTGTCTGTTGTACCATCCTCTTTATCAAAGAATGTATCAGATGGAATCTTCACCTCAAAATAAGTGCCAACCAATGCATTGACCTGGTCAATGGGGTTACGCAGGGCAGGTTTCTCATTTAAGGGGTCAGGGATGACAGCAGCAGATTGTGTAGTGCGCCTGGGTGGCTTGACTGTGGTGGTCTTTGGCTCTCTGGGCACAGGTGTTGTTTTGGGCTTCTTAGGTTTCCTGGTAGGTCTTCTAGTAGGAGCAGGTGGGGTGGCAGTGGCTTCCACATAAGTAGGCCAGGTCATGGTGGGTTGAATGGAAATGGTGCTGGTGGTCTCCATCACTCTTGTTGGTTGAGGAGGTCCCAAGGTTGGGGTGTGGGCAATAGGGTTGCGGACTCTTATTGTAGGCTTTCCTGGCAGGGGAACAGGGCCTCTCACGGGGGGAGCAGAGCTTTCCGTTGGTGCAGCAATAGAGGGAGAGGAGAGGGTTGGGACAATCCTTACCGGAGGATACACTTGAGTCGTTGGAGGAAGGACAGCCAGAACAGGTGTTGGGGTGTTGTTTAATGCACGCCTCACACGCTTAGGGATTTGAGTCTTCTTGTTGGCAATATGCCAGCCAACCACAGGATATCCCAACTTGGCTGACATAGTGCCTTCCTTAGCAGGACCCTGGACACTGTTGATATTTGGGACTGTAGTCTGGTCCAGAGAGCAGCCAAGCTTCCAGGAGAGCAGAGCTCCATTCTCCACCACCTACAGAGACAAGAAAATCCACGCTGTTTATCACCGTTTATCGACCATCTATTATCAATTAACTAGCTATCTAACTTGTTAACTCTCTCTCTCACTCACTCACTTTTTTAGCATTCCCTGGCCCAGCCATGAATGCAGACATGTCAAACAGCCTGTTGTTGACCACAGGGAGGATCTTCATGTGCTGGAGGCCCACACCAGAGAAGCTTCTCATGTTATTCAAGAGATCCACCCTCTGTTCTGAGCTCATCTTGGTCAAATCAGCATCCAGGATCACTGTCAGCACTGTGACTGGTTCCTCGTTGCCGCACATTAATGGCTGGATGTCACCTTCAGTGGAGGCTTGGTTGAATGCCAGTTGGGCTGAATCTGTGTCCAAATGGTCTTCAGGGTACACCTCAATGGAAAAGACCTCTGAAGAAGATGAGGACTTGGTGTGGTTGGAGATGATGACAGATATGTAATGAACACCCTTGTCCTCCTCCAAAGGTAGACCCTGTAGGATTCTGTTGTTGGCATCCCAGTGCAGCCAGGCAGGGAGAGAATCCTTACCCATCTCTGTGATCTGTGATAGAAATGTAACAGAAACAAAGTTTTAATACATGAAACATTCTGTAGAATGTGTTAGAAACATGTCTTGATCCAAAAGAAATTCAGCCAGAATAATAAGAGTATAAATAAAATAAAAAATGAAGCATTTACAGACAAAGTACAAGGTGACAGGATTAAAGAAATGTAGTAACTGTAATGATTTGTACTATTTAAAATGTGATTAATTTCCTATTAATTTCAAGTAAGTAGTAAGGCTAAAGGACAAAAGAGGGATACATTCACATTTAATGAACTGCAAAAAGTATGAAACACTGACCTAAATTGACTATTGTCACCATTTTTTATAAATCCCATTTAGTTTAACTGATAATTACAACGAACCTCAAGTTCACCCAATCGGCTCGCTTTCCATTCCAGGAGTCCACAATATTTAACAAATCCGCACAAACATTTCAGAGGTGAACCAATGCTAAATAATTACTTATCGCTACATTTATCTTTATCAAGGTAAATGGGCCAATTTATCGTATATGAACGATTTTAGGTCATATCGACCAGCCCTACTGTGGTTTGCATCAATGCGACTTTTTATCAGGGACACAAAAGCAATGTTAAATATCTATTTACAGAGCATTTTTGTTCATTGCATTTAGTCAAATTAGCTTTCATCTTTATAAGTACCTTCATGGTTATAGGTCTCACTTTCATTATTAATTTCATTTGTCGTATTTGTTCCATTTTATTTCACAATATGAAGCAGAAAAATGTGAGGGAAGACAAACAAAAACAAGTGAGTTATTCAGAGATCAGGGCATAGGTGCATGGTACAATACACATGAGCAGGATTTGTACCCACAATGCTGTAGGTAGGCGACTGTCATCCACTAACCCCTACTCCTCACACACACACACACACACACACACTGCTCTGAATTGTAATTGAAACACAACTAAAATTAAAATAACTTGGCCAATTATACAGCTGGGGATGTCCCAATGGCAGGAGGCTGATGGAGAGTAATGGATCACATGGGAGTGACAATGCATCCACAAGCATAAATCTAAAAACAAGAACAAATGCATCCTCTGTTCCCCAGCCCCCACAAGTTAATTCTGCGGCTAATAAATCCTGGTTGATAAATTATGTAGAGGCAGTGCTCCCAAGACACATCATTAATGCTCTAACCAGCACACAGGCAGCACCAGGGAATGACACACACACATTAACACATACAGGCAAATGAACACAGTCAAGCAGACATACACAAAAATGGACATTGTGCATCAAATGAATGTGCATCTACTTTTTTTCCCTCATTTATATACTTAACATGTGATCACCATGACAAACACGAATGTGTGTTAGTGTGTATATGTGGACACACAAACACACATATAGCCACCTTGCCAGCAGCTGGACTTTTAACAATCATGCCCCTTGGACTGCTATTCCTTTAGAAACCCTCTCCCTGGAGAAGACTCCACTTCTCCTCAAGCCTCCTGTTCCAAAAACAATCTCATCCTTTCCCATTTTCTGCTGCTAGATAGGGGGATGGGTGTAGAATCTCTTTCCCAAACCAAAATAAAAAAGGAACCATAGGAAACAGAAAAAGACCTGAATGGAAGAAATGCCTTAAATATTTTTATGTTTTCTTATACGAGTTTGCAACATCAACAATAGGTTGTAAGCAAACCTTTTATTGGCTTCGAGCTGAAAGGGCATGCATCTGAGTGGTGAGCAAACAAAAAGTGTGTAGTCATGTATGTGTCACAGCCAGCAAGGGAAGCACTTAAATGTATTATTACGAGCCACAGTATGAAGCCATTTATGTTTTTTTATTAACGTGTTTGAGAAGTTGAATGTTACATTCACTAACATTTGGCCTGCTGCAGTAGCAATAAGCACAACTCAGTTGTATTTCACTGGTCATTTTCAAACATTTCATCATCTAAATCTGTAACGAGGATATAGAGGAATCTGTGAATGAATGTCAGATCGGAAGAGCACACGT
>OMOW01029237.1:0-10181 GCA_900312555.1 Lamprogrammus exutus | reverse complement strand
CTGCTAGAAAAAACAAGCCTCACACTCTGCAACACAATTTTACTATTTAAATGAAAAGGGCCATATGACAAACAAGCAAATAGAGACTAAACCTGTCATCTAGAGACTAAGCTTGCTGCTGGAGTTGACTAACTTCAATGCCACTATGGTGTCCCAGTCGTACTTAACACAAAGTCCCTTATGGTGATACGTAAGGAACAATAGTATCACGAAAAAAGCGTATTGTCGTCTTTCACCAAGTATATCAAAATTCTTTGTGTGTTTGGATGATCTAGACAATACAGCCTCTTCTCTATGTCAGTGTGTAATTGCATTAGCCTGATCTAAATGAAATTTAAGGCTTTTACGTATATACACGTTTTCAACACAGGAAGTGTAACTAAATGCTTCCATTCTATTTAAGTATAGAATATATATATATTGAGAATTATTAGAATGGTAATGATGGTAGTATGCAGTAGAGATATAAAGGGAAGGTCACCATCACTTTTTGGGGGGAGATGGAAACACAAAACGCACACATATTACAATTAAAAATTAACGTAGAGACATATTTAATAAATGTGTCTTTGGAAACATTTAACATGGTCATGGCATGTTGGAAAATAATGTTTTACACAGTAAACATAGCAAATCAAAGCACAATATAATCTAATACATGGGCAACAGCTTGAGGTTTAATATGGGTTCTTGGTTGTAGTTGGTAAAGTTGCCCATTTTCATTTTTCAAGATTTTGCTCAGGTATCACAGCTCTGATACATAAATAAAAATGCAGGAACAGTAAATGAAATGAAATTACACACAAAACGTACAAGGGGCTTTTCAAAATGTCAACTGCTTTTTTAGGATGTCAGTTACAGTTCCCTCTCTGCGACCGCACTGTGCTGACTGTGGGGCTCCATAAAAGACGCTCTTCATAGGAGTTGGAAACATTACCTACCACCCTGGGACATGCTAATGATACAGTAGGTTGCCGGGCTTCGTGCATATTGGCAATGAAGGAAGCAGTGGTTTGTGATTGATATGTAGAACACAAATAACATGTCAGACTCCATCTTATACAGCAGGGTTCTGCGTAAGAAAGCTAATCCTCACAGGTGATCTTGCTGTGCGTTACTTCTCATCCATGTGAGCCAAAAATCTGGTGGTAGAACATTGCGAAAAACTGTTTATTTCAATTCATGTGTGTGATTTAGTAATTGCAGATGGAGATCTTTCAAGAAAAACACACTCCTGTTCTTTTTAAAACCCAAGACGTGGATGAGCTGTGTGTTTTTGTGATTGACTATGGGTGCACACATAGCTACACCTACAGCATGCATGTGTGTCTATGCGAGTATAAATCAGCCCTCACCTTCTCCATCACTGCCAGTGGTTTATGGGAGCCCAGCAGGGAGCCTCATCAGCCTCCCCTTTGATGGTGACACACATGATTCATGGCTTTTAGAAACCGTTTGTTTTCATTACGCCTCCTCGTCAGCTAGCTGTAGCTGTATCACGGTTTCATGCAACGCAAGCAAATTTGGGCCAGAATGAGAGGAAAGAATTTCAGAGGAGAGTTTTTTTGGCACTCGAACAAACGAAAGGGGCTTGGTTTGAGTATAAAGAGGAGAAACTTAAGTCAGGATGACTGCTGCCCACGGCTACTTTTTCCACCATCGTATGGGTTCAGAGGTGGTCAGGGATTAATAATATGTCAGAGTCTTGGAAAAGATTCTGACATATTATAGAAGGGTACAAAAAAAATCAAAGCTCCAATCTCACTCTATTCAATTTCTCCTTTCCAGTTTTTTAACAATTGCACTCCATTTCTATCTTCTAAACGTTATATGTTTGAAGGCCTCAGGCAGTATATTTAACACAAATATGAACTAAAAGTATGCATACCTATGATGATAATGACGATGATGGATGAAGGGTGTTGATCTGTAAAGGTTTGGGACCCAAGGAAGCAGAGACGTCAGATGGCTCCAGCTGAACGAGTCATGCTGTCATATAGTTTACTGGGGACATCCTTCATGATCAGCTCCCCTGTCTAGCCTACGAATGTCCCAAAACAATTCTAAAGCACCTACAAAGCATTAAGAAAGTACTGTATAAAAGATTATTTGCCTGTTGTGATAACCTTCTCTAGTCATGTCCGTTGCGTCCATGTGACCATTGAGACAGATGAACAGTAATACGAATTGCTTTTGGCAAGCAAAAATGCAAATCTATCACAACAATGCATGGCCATTACAACTGTGTGAAGATATATGGCTTAGGATGAGGATAACAATCATGTAAATTGTAGTGTTGATGATGGGTCAGGTGCTTTGAAACCCAGCTTTGTCCAAATGCTCACGTAAACGTCTCTTAATGTCATCTTGTCTGCTCTCATCCAGTCCATCATCACTGGGGCAAACAGATGATCTGCGTTGAGGTGAGCAGGAGTCTCGCTCAGATTTCTCCTCCACTCTCTACAACAAGTAAGAATATTTTCCTGCCATGAGGAATTTCTCATGCATTTTAGGGGACAAATCTCGTTTTCCTGCTGGGCTAGTGACCAGCAGACATGGTCGACCAGGCGCCTTCCATCCTCCAGACGGAGAAAGCGTAGCTCAGTCTTTCGTGGGCCAGGTAGTTACATCCAGCCAGCTTATTGTCCATCTCGTCACTCTGCAGAACCTGGTATAAAAAGTCAATGTAGCGTGACGCCAGCTTTAAAGTCTGGATCTTGCTCAGTTTGTCTGAGGGGAGCGTTGGGATGATCTTCCGCAATGAGGCGAAGGCTTCGTTCAGAGACTGGGTCCGCTGGCGCTCGCGGATGTTGGCGATCACCCGTTGGGCATGTGGGTCCTCCAGCTCGGAGAGATCTCCAGGACTTGTACCGGGGACGGGAGAGAGGGATGGGCCTGAGGAAGGTGGTCGATGCTGAGGGCTCTTCTTAAGTCTTTTGGATCCAATTGGGATGGAGAGCAGAATCTCATCTCCTGGCTTGGCTTTGTCGTCGTCTGTTGATGTGTTGCCGGTGACCTCCTTTTGTGGGCCTGTCTGCCGTTTACGCCCTGTGATCCCTGGCGTTGCTACAACAACAGGACAGGCGTTGGAAGGTGGTCTCACCGTGTTCTCCTCGCTGGTAACCACCCCTCCCTCAGGGTGGTCATCATTCGACCGCTCCTCCTCTCTCATGCTCTTTTCCTCTCTCAGCTCTTCCTCTCTGCTTGTGACTCTGTCCTTCACTCCTCCTGAATATCTCTGGTGCTCTCTTTCTGTCTCTCACACTTCACTTTCTCTGCCTCTATGACACAGTTGTCCTCTGCTTTGTTCCGTTCCTTTTCAGGAACTCCTGCTTCTTTGTCTGTTTCTCCAGCACTTCAGTTGCGCTACCTGTAACAGTTGTCACATCCAAACATGCCAAACCAGAGTGTGCGAGAAATCAGCAGTCACTTTTGCATAGCCAGGGTGCTTCTTCATCCTCACATGTGGAAAGTTGCTATAAATCTCTCCCCAGTCTATGTGAGTCTACGCTGCATCGGCAAGCCAGTCTGCTCACAAGTCCCACTCCTGTAGCTGCATGTGAGACAAGAGCAAACTGAATCTGACTTTTTAAAGGGAGGAGACGCTGAAACTTCCACCAGCCCACCCATCTGATTCACCGATTGGTTCACAGGAGTTTTTCGGGACACGGCTGAGCTTAAGACAACAGGAAGAATGAATGTTTAGCGATTGGCCGATCAAAGGGATGAGGCGGAGACAAAGGTGTGTGGTACAGCCAACCAAACAGGGCCTTTCTGACGTTTTCTTTTTGTCATAGTAGTTGCCCAAGTTTATGGGTTCCAGATTTCTTCCAAAACAAGTCTCTACCATCCCCCTCTTGCTCCGCTTTTCCCCCTCTTCCTTACTGTTCTCTCAACAACTCAGCGCCGTCATCAGTCTCTATGGATTTGAGCAAAGATATATGCTCAAAGAGAAAAGAAAAAAAATCGAGAAAAGCTCCAACAATATTTTTGTCTTCTACATTTTCATCCTGCATGGTAGCTAAGTCTAAATAATGTATCTCTTTAACACATAAATCCAGACAGAAGGTGCTATGCTGGTAAATTTGCAGTGTCATCAACAAAGATGAATTAATGAATGAATAGGAATTATGATGCCTTTAATATAGCAATAGTGCAACATGAACTGAAATCCTTTAATCATGTTAAAGGTCCTAATACCCCTATAGAAAAAGTCCTATATTGAAAATAAAAGCCCTGTATTCAAAATAGAAGTCTTGCATCCATAATTCTACTTAAGTAGAAGTAATTATTTGCAATACAATGTCATCAGAAATGGTACACATTAATGCATCAGTAGGAAATCCTCAAAGCTTAGTCTCTATATAACATTTTATCTCCTATATTGGAGAGTGTATGAATTAAATAATGAAAACTCCCCCAAATCGAAGATACCAAAAAACATTATTTTCCTGCTTTCAGGTCAGTTGTACGATTTCTTGTTCCTCTATGCTGGAATAAGTTATTTGACACACTTCCCTTTCTAAAATCTTTGAGTTAATGTGTTCAATGCATTGTAGCATTGAGCTAAAACATCATCAACCTTTAATTAGCTTCTTAATCTTTAAATATCACTGTCAGATTTGCCACTGAAGTGTATTAGTAATAGTAAACGTAGTAGTCCTTTAGTGATATCCTTTCATCAGTTATACCATGATGCCTTAGCATAAACAATGACCTCCAATCAGATATCATCATTTGGCAAGTATCCTAAACAATGTTCATTTTGGGGGGTGTTATGAATGCACAAAATGAACCTCCATTTCAGGCCATATCGTTCTTAGAATAAAAATCTGAATAAATGTGATCTTAAAAACTGTTTCTCTTACTGTCATAGGTTTTTACCAGTGAGGAAACAACAGATACAGTGTTTGGCTGTGTTTGATTTTACTGGCACTGACTTGGCTTTAGTTTCTAAGCACAGACCTGGAGGGAGGAAAAGGTTGGAATTCAGACAGCAGTGCACTGAGGTCTAATCGCTGATTTAAGGAAAGAATGAAATGCAACCCGTGGGAAGTTTTGTTACTTTCATAACCTAAAAGACATCCAGAGCAAGCCTCTGTCCTGGTCCAGTGTGGTCTGTCAGAGTGAGCCTCTGGTATGGCCCACGGTCACACCCCCACAAGAGAAAAGTCTATTGTTAGCATTTTTCTTTACAGTGACACAAGATGATTCCCTCTGATGAAAACCGTTGAGTGAAAATGGTTTCCTTCGGGCACATTGTGATCCAAAAATTCTTAAATTAGGACAGAGAAGTGGACATAGTTATTCCCTCCTCTCTCTCCGCTGAATCATCAAAGATGGCTCAAGTCCACAACACGAAGAGAAACCTCTATAGTCCAACCACAAATTGACACACAATTGCTAGCTATCACAAAGCTATGGTGTAGCTATGTTTTTGTTGCCACGATGCTTGCACTAGTTTGACTGCAATGTGAAGAATATTGTTAAAAAGTTGAAGCTTTGAGATTTCCACGTGATTATAATTATCTTCATCTTTGCTCTTCTTCTTGGACAACCAGTTAGTCCTTTACTAGCCTAAAATGACCTACCCAAAGTAAATAAAATAACTGCACAACAATATTTTTTTAGCTTTTTCTTTTTAGAATTTTAAGGTGAACAAGAAAGCACTCAGAAGGTGCAAACCTCCACTAAGGCCAAACATCTCTCTGTAATTAACCACAACACCCAAAGTATGCATTTCTACTTACATCTGACTTTCATAATCTGATTCCTTTAGAATACAACCCCCGCAGGATATAGCTTTGATATGCAGATTTACATTTTGAGGCGCAATTAAACATTGTGTACAAGTGCGTACACAAAAGCCAAGGTGGTAATCAAAAACATAACCATTACCATCTTATTCCTTGTAAATGTACCCATAGCTACTTGAATATCTCTATGTCTTTATTCCTTTAGGAGATATAAATGGAAATCAATGATTTGACAATGGCCAAACCGTTCTGGATGGAGCTTCGTAGCTGTTGAAGACACATTAAAACAGTTTGTAACTTAATGAATCAGCACAATATCAACTAGATGACAGAGGTAGTTGTATATTTGTAGCCACAAATGTCTGGATAAATACATCCTCCTATCAGAAAACAAATTTCTGACAACCATATCCAGATTGTTGTCTTGATCCAAACCACATGTCACATATCTCGCAATGATAACAAAAGTGGAGAGAAAAAAAACCTGGATATGAATCTGCATCCACCCCAAAATTTAATCAATTGTTCCTTGGCCCAAGATCAACCTCTCCACAAAATTTCACAAAATCTGTCAATAACATTTCAAGTGATCTTGCAAACATATAAACGGACAAACAAGAAAGCAAAAACAGAACAATCAATGCTGTGTAAAAAAGATACAACTGAAACTATTCTACATCTCTTTAATAACAACTGTATCAAGTAAGTTTGAAATACAGCAACAGGAATACATTTTACAAATGTCATATACAGACAGCCAGAGCCAAAGTATCCTAAGTGCCAAATTGTCTTTTTACCCCCTGGCAGAGAATTACTCTGAAAATTAAGGTACGCACATCTGCTTTTAGTACTGATACAATATTTTCTCCATACATTACCGTCAGATTTTACATTTGCGCACAGTAAAATTCAATAACAAACAACCAAATATTTGTTAGTTTCAGTTTATCCCTTTACCATTTGTTGAAGACAACTCATCCTATGATGAATGGGGAATGAGTTAACCGCCTGTCAAATTACATGCAGGGTTGTAAGAAGGACCAGGACTTAGGGACACTGGCACTTTTCGAGAATGAGTTGACTTCAATGAAACACATCTGTCGTGGCAGCTGTAACTGAGTTGAGAAGCCATTCTAAATCTATCTATTTTTATGCTGATTGTCACTCAATGCTGGTGCAGACCGTCATACACCAGTGTGTCCTGAACACTAAAAGTCAGAATCTCTCTTCCATCCAGCTCTCCATAAATATTGGTTCCTCCTCCAGGTCAGTTTAGCACAGACAAAGTGATATTAAAACACACAGGGCTTATTTCAGCATGTGTTTTACCTAGAAAAGAGTTGTTTACCACTTTCCAGGGCAGGGGCACGGGGACAATTTCTTGGTAAGGGGTTCAGCCGACTGGAAAGATTAATTATACCCTTCATACATGCACACACGTGAGAAAAAAAAGAGTTCTCATACCTTGCCCTACTTCCTGTAACCCACTAAATGTATTAGCTGCCACCATGAACTCAAATTACCTGTAAACTAACGTTATCTCCAACCCCGCAGCAAACACGACTCAGCAATTGAAATGCCATTCAGGTCTATTAACACCAGCAGTGAGCACCAACATAGTGAAGGACAGGTGTGGACCCGAAACGCTACGCTACACACCTACACACCTACACACATACACAAAATCAGTCTGATTCTCATAAATTGTAAAAATGCAAATTTTCACATGCAAATTGTGCTCTTGCAACATGTAACTCAATATTGTGTAATGCTAGATAATAAAGTAATAATAATACTGCCCTACCTTTCATTTAAAGACCCCAAAAGTGGCATTTCGTTCAGGTGTGTTGCTAAAGATCTTCATAAGGGCCTAACATCCAGCCTGTCCAATATCTCCTTATGCACATGCAATAAAGCTACACATGTAAGTATTTGCGGGGTCATGGGTCTTCTCACCCACACTTGTTTTAGTTTTGCCTGAAAACCTACAAAATGGACAGTTTTAGTTTTGCCTGATTACCTACCAAATGGACAGTTTTAATTTGCCTGTACACCTACGAAATGGACAGACATGTTGCTTGTGCCATCAAATCTGGACCCCTGAATGTGCTAAGTGGGCAGATTTAGATGTAAAAATATTTCTTTGGTGTAAGAAAAGCAATTCTGCAGTGGGATCGGAGGCGTTGTAGAAAACCAGTAAAACATTTACCTCGTTTAAGCTCAATTCAGCATACTTTACTGCAATGCAGTCACGCAAAAAGCAAAGCAGTCTGCATGACTGCGTCTTTTATTTTGACTGCTTTGTTTTCCTTTAGTTTGATTCAAAAGTATAATGTCTTTCAGTACCCCCCATGATACGCAGAAGGTTATCTTAAAAATGTATCAAGAAATATTTTGTTTACTTACTAAATCAAACCCAAAACAGCATGTTTCCACTCTCGACCACTAGGAGGTGCAAAGCACCTTCAGCCCTCTTGTTCCATTCCAGGGAGCCCTCTGAATAGACACACACGCAGTGGCCAGATGAGCCAGTAAAAACAGTGGAACTTTAAATTTATTCCATACGTTCTGTACGATTTAATATCAGGCTGGTCATCAGGAATAAGCTTTTCCTGGTGGTCTGCTTCACAGATGGAGTTGTGCAACAAAACAACACACTAAATTTAGGCTTGAAACAACTGAAGTAAAAAATAAAAAGTTAAGATTACTGACAGCTAACACTCAATGTTAGTCTACACTTTCATTTTATCTGATTTTGTCTGCTCAGTTTGAAGATGGCAGCAGGTACGGCATCTTCCTCAAGCTGTAGCATTTATTGTTATATGTGACTGGATAATTCTGAGATGAGCGACAGACCAGCAGACCTTGCTTTGTTGTTTCAGGCAACAAAGCTAAGACTATGCACCCATCAGCCACATAGCGGGCATTTTGTACTAAAACGACAGAAACGTTGATAAAATCCGAGTCATTAAAATATCATATTTGCTCCCATTATCTTTGCAGAATGACAAATGTGGACTTTACCCGAAATTCTTAGTTGCTCTGTATTTTCATTAAAGACGACAGCACCTATGGTACTGTAGCACTACAAATGTACATATACATATGCATTAGTCGTGGATAGTATACCATACCATATAAAAATAATAATTTTCTTAAACATTGTGCTCATTGTTAAAACTTCTATAACCTCACAGCTCACTTAGCCAAATATTATGCTGAAAAGGTGGATTGGTTTGTATAGCATGTGGGTAGCTCCAACAGTATCTGAAATCTCATTTTTTCTTTTTACATAGTGATCACTGAATAAAAACAAAACTAGTCTGCTTTATAATATGACCAGAAGCATTAACTTCAGTAAGTCCAAAGGTAACTGTAACGGCATTTCGTCTTGTTTCCTCTTCATCTCAAGACGTGTCACTTCTTGGGTAAGCCTTGCAAACAGCACTTGTCACACGCATGACGAAACTAAGTAACTTTCCTTTGTATTGTTTAATTAGAAAACACAAAATTACAAAGTCAAATGTACGGTCAAAAAACTCCCGGGGAATACCTCTAAGGATTGTCCGCCGTCACGGTCAAGGTTTACGTTCCCTTTCCTGAACAGTTGGCCACCTTCTGGCCGCATACACTCACTCGGCTGAGTGTATGCCAAGTGACTAAACTGTCCATTTATATTTGTATTTGTATTTTGTATACTTTATTGATCCCGTAAGGGAAATTAGTCCTCTGCATTTAACCCATCCTCATTGAGGAGCAGTGGTCAGCCTCTGTCCAGCACCTGGGGGCCAACTCCAGATCTTCAGTTGCCTTGGTCAAGGCATTAACCTAACATGCATGATTGCCAGAGGAAACCCACGCAAACATGGGGAGAACATGCAAACTCCACACAGAACAATCCTGCCCCCTGCCGGGCATTGAACTCAGAACCTTCTTGATGTGATGTAACAGTGCTAGCCACTGAGCCACAATGCCGCCATGGTGAGTTTTTTTGACTAAATTTATCAAGAGAAGATAATTCTCTCTCCTTTTAATGCAATACATTTTGTTCTTAAATCAACAGCAAAGTCCTTCATCAAGATTCTGTTGTGAGATGAAAGCCTGGATGTCCTCTCCCTCTGGTAGGAAGTCAGACAAGTTGAGGCCAGATTCCCTCCACAACAGACCCACAGTCCTGTGGCTCATTTGTTTGCATAGTATGTGCAGTATTTCAGAAATTAAGATCCCAGCTCTTCCCACAGGAAGCAAAGGTTTGCCTAATTCACTAAAGAGCTCTCTCATAGAGAAGCCCCCTTCCCTCAGCACAGGGCTGAGCAGCTCAGCCAGGTACAGCCAGATATGGGGAATGTCGATGGCCATGTCGTCTGCTTGCTCCAGGGTGTCTGCAAACCCTTTGTAGAACTGGGGCTTGAGCAGGATTCCCCG
>OMOW01029233.1:0-16436 GCA_900312555.1 Lamprogrammus exutus | reverse complement strand
AACATTGTTCAGGGGTCCAGTATGTGCATAGGGTGCTTTTCACTTCATTTACATTTTTATTTTATGTTTTATTTGCATTAACAAAGTATAGCAGTGGGAGATGGGAGACATGAATGGAATCATGAATGATGTCACAGTTGTTAATGACATCATAGACACACACTACTTTGAGAATCATGATGTCCCAGTTGTTACTGACATCATAGACACACACACCAGGGGGAAGCGCCTGACCTTCTAAATAGTTAGTTTGCATGTGTGAGTTGTGTGTGTAATTTCTCTTCTGAGTTAGCACTGATGCTTACAGCCCAGCATTTTTGATTTTCACAGAAATGCATGAATGTCAGAATTCTGACTTTAATCTCAGAACTCTTCTTTTGTTTTGTTTTTTACCAATGTGGCAGTCCACAAGTGAGATCAAAAACATCAAGAGTGAGAGATGAGAGTGAGAGATAGGGCTTGGTACTAGGTGTAAATCGGGGGTGTATACAGGTATAACATGTGATTCAAATGAAAACACAAGGGTCATCAACGGCATTCCTCAAACAGACCTCAAATCTGCTGTCTTATAAATCTCACTGGAAACACTACAGCTAAATCAATGATCTGTTAGTTCTGTGTTTTTGTTTACATCAGTAAAACAACACTAAAACAGGCCTTTATCATTTCACAGGGAATGTATTGAAACTTTTCAAACACATTTGTGAATTTAACAACAATTAGATCAAAACAATGTTGGGCAACAATATTAACCTATAAATGAACCGCCAGCCGGGCAAGCAAGCTGATCTCTGCTCAATTCGCAGGTCGAAGGCGATTGTGCCCGGCTCATCCTCAGTCCACACGAACCTGACACCGCAGTGTTTAAGCTGTGACAGGCAGTGGGCTTCGGCAGGGAGCAGAGGGGACGGCCGCTCTCACTACGCTTCCTGCTTCCTCAAAGAGCGGCGCAGTGGAATCTAGAAGACAGAGCGATCTCACTGAAATACGGCCACACCACAGACCAGGACTAGGTGAAATCCTAGGGAACGAACGAACGAACGAAAGCTGTTCCCCGATTGTATCAAATCCGATTTCATGTTCAGTTCCAGCTCTGTGGGCTTCGGTTTTTAAATTTGCACCGCATCTCCACACCTTGGGCGAGAGGTCGGTATGGAGATAGGCTGCACTTTGTGAGTCACAAAACGATCTTGTAGCAAAACGATCTTGTAGTTTATGATTGGGGCTGTAATAGTGTGAGGATCGTGTAAAAGCTGGTCAGGTCTACATGAGGTCTAATAAATGTTTTTCTGTCACCGTGCTGCTCAGCATACATCGATCTGCGGCTTAGCATGGACCTCGAGAGATTACTTTGTCGATTTGAGAAATAAAAAGGCATTGGGTGTTGTTGTTTTTGTTGAAACAGTGGCTGTACTCATGACCTTTATTTTTATTTTCAAAACATGCAGGGAGTGGACACAAAAACACAAACGCCTACAATCTAGGCTATTGTGCAATCCAGAGGCTTAAACAGTTACCCTGCAACAAGCTTAGAAGTACAGTCAGTTAATATGAGCATTATAAGCTTGGATTGAACCCAATCAGCTCCCTCACATCAACCACCCTAATAAAAACTATTGGTGGGTATAGCAGCAGGGATTTTGCTTTTTAATTAATTTATTGACAAAGGATGCAACAACGGATCAACATTCAAATTAAGATGTTCCAGTTAGGCAAGACTAAGTAATTTTCATCTGCATTCAATTGCAGAATGATAAAACGGGTAATACCTACAAAAGCTGAATTCTCACACATTGTATACAAGTAGACCAGTCACATGTAAAAAAACAACAAAAAAAAACAACCCAGAACTATTAAACATAAAAAGAAATGAAGATAATCAGCATCTCTGAACAGAATCTAAAAATATGTGAAAGCCATAAAAACATGCTTGAATTTGATGTCAGTCAGTGTGAGCGTATAAACCAGATGTAAGGACTTCGCCATCAGGCTTTAAAGAGTTGATTCTTCTGTGTCCCACCAGCTGACCAGCACCAAGTATGGCACCTCAAAGGACTTGGCTCCCCAGGGCACAATGCCAGGATGGCAAAGACTCCGGTCCAGACCAGGAGAGGCAGAAGCGCTGGGCCGAGCTGTTTGATCAGCTGGACCTCAACAAGGATGGACGGATTGACATCGTTGAACTGCGGACAGGGCTGGCGGGCCGAGGGCTTTCCAGGGGTTCAGTGGAGAGGGTGAGATAAACCTGACTGGTCCCTGTGACGGCTTGATCTCTCATGCATATGTATGTGAGTGTGATGTCAATGATTTCTTTCTTACTGTATTAAAGCAGAGATCTGAGTAGATGAGTCTGGATAGGTCTTTTGTCCTCCCAAGCATCGTGTTCGCTTGATAATTAATGGCCATAATATTGCTTACATACATAAAACAGGGAAAACTTACGGCATGTTTGTAACTATTGCATATGGACCGTTGTATGCGTCCTGTTTCATTATCTGAAACTTCTTGATCTTTCCTTCTATTTATACAATAGCAGTACCCAAGAACATCAACAGCATAACTTTATTGTGAATACACACAGTCTGTCTGTTTGTATTGGCAAAATGTATGTGTCAGGCAGTCGCTCTCTCTGTTTCTCCATATCACCAACCCTCTCTCGTTCTCTCATATGTTCATGCAAAGGGCAGCATGATGTCTATTTTAGTCCAAGGAGCAGGGCTTTGTAAGATGAGAACACTAACCTCTCTCCCTGTACTACTCTTCATCTCTCACCTGATTAGGATCATGTTGTGTCCATGTATATGATCATTTTAATTACACATAGTACATATATATTCACAAAATACATATAGTATTGCTTTTTTTCCAGCTGAGAAATAGGATGCCAGTCATTCAATCCCAATTTGCTGTTTTGATTATTCCAATCCTACTGGGCTTTTTAGAGGTCAAAATACAGATACCACTAGAAAGTTGGAGTCAAGAGACATTCAGAATATTATGTATGACACAGACATTGCTATATAACTGGTGAGCTTGTCTGAAAAGTATAGAGAAAGTATCTAATGTAAAATATAAATGTTCTACACGTTACATTAACAAAACCTTCAAAATAAAGTCCCATACACAAGCATTACCAACTGGATGGACAGGCACAGATATTCATGTCAACCTTCTTTTTCCTTGTAACAGGTCCATGACAACCAAATACTTATGAACAAAACATCCCTGGTTTGGTTCTGCTGATTCTTGCAGAACCAAACCTGCTGGTTCTTGCTGAGGAGCTCCTCATTCGCCTCTCTTTCTCCCCTCATGTTCCTTGTCTCTCTCAACTGTCCGTCCACAAAATGCCTGAAAAGAAAAAGTTACTAAGTTAAAGGTGTTTAATTGGAAATTGGAAGTTATTTTTATTTACTCTCTCCAAACAACAGACCATAAATCAGATTGCGCTTACCAGACCAAAAAAGCTGCAACGCTGTGTGTGGTTATGTGCATTTGTGTTTAATTGCAGCTTGCTTCTGATGATCTGACTGTTAGTAAATATTTTTTCATGTCTCATCTCTCTTGCTGGGTTCAGCTGGTGGAAGCAGGGGACACCAACAAGGATGGTGTACTGGACTTTGAAGAGTTCTCCCAGTATCTTCGCACCCATGAAAAACAACTCAAACTCATGTTCCGAAGTCTGGACAGGAACAATGATGGTCAGTGGTAGCCCACAGAACACTCACATAATAGATAGATAACACTACTGCTTCAGAATGTTATACATAGAAAAATATATAGAAACACTCATTTTCAGACATGTTTTACCACTGTTGTTGTGTGTGACTGGTGGGTGCTGTATGTGCAGGCGAGATAGATGCAGCAGAGATCCAGCACTCTCTACACACAGTTGGTGTGGACATCAGTCTTGAGGATGCCACCAGGATTTTGCAAAGGTCTGTGTGTTGATATCCCACAGCATGTCACGTTCTAATCTGAAGTAAGAGCACCCAATCAATATAGATACCTACAATAGTTGGAACACCATCTCAACAGCCTTTAACAATTGATGGATCATACCTTGTGCACTTAAAATACAAAGAGCCATTTGTGCTTATTAAACTGCTCCTCTAATGGTCCATTTCCAGAGGCTACATTTGTTACTTTTGTGAATTGAGACTAGTTTTTGCACTTTCAGGTCCACTGCTCGGTTAGTGCATGGTAAAGTAAAACCTGGAAAAATGCAACATCTTACCACATACTATTACACTGCTAAAGCATTTATTGTTTCCAAGTCACTTTTTAGCATATGGGCAAACCTTTGTTTTCTAGGTTTGAGTCTACCGTAATGACTTTAACCTTAGATTTTGTTTATGTGTGTATCACCCAGTATGGACAAGGATGGTACCATGACTATTGATTGGAATGAGTGGCGTGACTACTTCCTGTTTAACCCTCTATCTAACATGGAAGAAGTGGCACGCTATTGGAAGCGCTCAATGGTGAAGCATCACCTCTTAAACATACACGTCATAAACAAGAAAATACATTGTGCACATCTAACTTCCATTTATAATCCTCAACCTTCTCACCCCAATTGTGCCATGGCTTCATTAGATGTTGGATATGGGTGAACAGCTGACAGTCCCTGATGAGTTTTCAGAAGAGGAGAAGAAGTCTGGTTATGTTTGGCGGCAGTTGATGGCTGGAGCCATGGCTGGATCGATATCCCGGACTGGAACTGCTCCCTTGGACAGGCTGAAAGTCTTTCTCCAGGTCAGTCAGATGGAATTATGCCACTAACCAGTGTGAACATACCATCTTTAACCTCTCTGCTACACCAATCTCTTCTCCTAGGTACACGGTTCCTCCACTGTCAGGTGGAATGTTCTTAGTAGTCTCCGGTCTATGGTAAAAGAGGGAGGGCTGCGGTCACTGTGGAGAGGCAATGGCATTAATGTTCTCAAAATTGCCCCAGAAATTGCTATCAAGTTCACAGCATATGACAAGGTATAGTAGATTAGAGACCTTCCCTTTTCTGTTTTTCATACATCTTTATCTGAAAGTGTTTCACATTTGTTCTCTCTCTCCCCATTTTTCAGGCTTTTCATTTGTTTTTAAAATTATTTGAGCTGCATCATGTTTCCTTTGGACTCAACCCTATGTCATCTATCTGCCCCCTCACCTTAATAAGAGCAATACTCACTCTACTTTCTGTTGATTATATCAACCCTCTCCCATGCTTCTCCCATCCGACTCTCAAATATTTTCGCTTTATTCTTTCCTTTGGTCTGTAACTGTGCATAGATCAAGCATGTGATACGTGGCAATAATGACACAAGAAATCTGAGGATTTATGAGAGGTTTATTGCTGGCTGCTTGGCTGGAGCCATGGCTCAGACAACCATCTACCCAATGGAGGTAATACCATGGTAATTTAAAAAAACACATTCATACAGCACAGAAATAGAAAATACTCTTTCTGGTTTGCTGTTCCTATCTTCCCATCCCTGTTCTTTATCTGTTATCTTCTTTCCATCTTTTCTCCTCTTCCTCAAAGGTGCTGAAGACTCGTCTCACACTAAGGAAAACAGGCCAATACTCTGGAATAGCAGACTGCGCCAAGCAGATCCTACAGAGGGAAGGTGTCACAGCTTTCTACAAGGGGTATGTACCCAACATGCTGGCAATTATCCCTTACGCTGGCATCGACCTGGCTGTGTATGAGGTAAGAGGGGAATAAAAACATGCAGTTGACATCACATACTTCCTCAGTATGTGCCTTCTTATCACTGCCTCTATTCCCTAGACTCTAAAGTTTGCATGGCTGCACAGGAACAACGGTTTGGCTGATCCAGGAGTCATGGTACTGGTGGGATGTGGTGCCATTTCCACCACCTGTGGACAATTGGCAAGTTACCCACTGGCACTGATCCGCACCCGCATGCAGGCACAAGGTCAGATGAAGTGGGCATATATGTACATACAATGTATATGTTCACATGCCTATAAATTTAGCCAACTATGAATATTTAAGGAAACCTATTCAAGAACCAGGAATTCTGCATGTTTGTGCCCTTTGGCAGCAAATTGCTCACCCTTACTTCTGGCCATTTTCCAAAGCATTCCATAAACTATTCCGTTCTATTTTTTTTGTCAAAAGTTTATTGTCTTCACAATTTACTTCACTTTTAGAAAGCTCTTTGCTACGTGTTTGGACTCTTTGACATCACATTTATGACTCGTATTTATGACTCAGCAGAGCTCCAGCAAAACCAAAATGCTTTGGGAAATCTTGAAGCTTGGAAAATGGTCAATATGTGAATATGATTACAGTGAATTTATACTGTTTGGCTCATGTCTTCCAATGCCACATGCTTCTCTCCCCTCAGCTTTAGTCAAAGGTGCTCCTCAGCCCTCCATGGGAGCGTTGTTACAAAACATCATCATCCAGGAGGGCGTGGCTGGACTTTATCGTGGCCTTTCCCCAAACTTGCTGAAAGTCATCCCGGCTGTCAGCGTGTCCTACGTAGCCTATGAATACACGAGGATATTCCTTGGAGTGGACATCGAGGGTAGGAAGGGAGGAAGAGGGAAAGTAGAACAAAAGGGATAGATATGCGGATGCCAAAGCATGTGCACTTGGACTATGGTTGAATACATGAATCTATGATTGTGTTTGGAGTATGGATATGAGAGGTGCTTGCAGGATGAAGGGACGATGGAGTCTAACATTAAAACCAACATAATTTATCGTCTCTATAGAATCTAAAGATCTGCTGTGGAAGCTTCACACATGGATAAACTCATCTGAATCAGCAGCTGATGTGACGACTTTCATGTGTGACATATTGCACTGCAGTGCATGCCAGCAGTTCTTTGTGTGAAAGCTAACCAACTAGCCTCCTGCTGCTGCATTTACTTGCACAGATAAGGACTTGCACGAGCTAGCCTCGGAGTCAACACATACAAGGTGCTGTATGTGGACAAACAGGGCCCAACAAACCGCAACAAGAAATTTACATCAGTATTGTTTTCTTCCATCTATCATCAGGTGGCACATAGAGAAGATGTGGACTGATTTCCTCTTCTGTAAATGAAGGAATCCTGATGTCGGTGTCCAGTGGAATTACAGAGTTGTTCTTTTAGGTGGTGTCTTAAACAAAGACCAGAAATATTCAACTACAACAGTTATTAATAAGCAAGAATGATGACTGAACTTTACTTTCAGTGATCTTAAGGACAATGTGTAAAAGAAGACGAGATGCAGTCAACGATCTCTGATGGCAGGATATGCTACTGCATAATGGAAACCAAAGGACTTTGTGTTCTTGGGTGAAAATGTCAGTGCCTTAAGAGTATCCCAGTGCTGCTGGGGGAAGCCATGACTGGAGGGTTCATCATGACCTCTCATGCAGTTCGTACATGTTTCATGAATGCACAGGGACAGTGTGTTTGTGTCAGTCACTGTAGTGGACAGTACCAAATTGCTTTTTCAAAAACTATTTATATAATTGTACATGCTTAAAATTTAATTGGGTATGAAGTATTTAAGAAATGAGCTTCAATCCAACCAAATACTTGTTTTGAAGTGTGAGTATTTATTTTGGAGTGTCAAATAAATGCATGCATAGCGGTGACTTTGTAAAATGAATGCCACAAAGTGTTTGTTTTAGTTTGCATTTTATTTTACATAATGTGAAAAGAAGAAGCATAATATTGATCAGATGGCGCTGTAGCATTTTGGACTTTTGAGCTTGTGGACATGTATCACTGCAGCATTATCTATGAAGCAGAGACAAGTAGGATTTCTGCATTTTATGGGTTCAATTAGTCTCTTGCAGTTTTATAGTTTTATTTAGTTAATTTTTTATCCTAATAGAAAGAATTTTCCTCAGACCAAGACAAAATATAGGCACGTGAAACATGAAATTTCAATAACGGATAAATCAGAACAGCAATAATCAACAATGAAAGAATATGAGGTGGAGCTCCTCTGATGTAGTAAACAATTCAGTTCATTCAATGCAATGCAGTCATAAAATAGTGTATATACCTTAAACAGCTGAATGCACAGTGTAAATGGAATCCTGCAAAGAAAAGTGTGAATTTAAATGTAAATGTATAGTTATGCCTATATGTAACGAGAGAATAAAGCTACTGCTGTGGTTTGTTTTGAATGTGGCTAAAACTAAATTTCACTGAGAACAATTCAAGTCAAGTTAATAACCTGTTCGATTTCATCATTGAGGGATGGAGTCATCGTTGGAGGACTGCTCAGCCTTGGTGGAGGTATGTGCCCTGAGCGCCTTCTAGTTCCTCAGTCTGTAGCCTACACTCCAGTCCAGTAGGTGGTAGTGTTGCAGGGTCAAGTGGGGGGCTGCTTTGCCGAACAGGAGGAAGAGGCAACCCCTGTGGTGAAGATGCACTGATTGGTTATTTTAAGCAGGGAAGTTTGCCGGCGTGGTTGGTAGCTTCTCCTTACCATCACACTGCTGTCGCCTACACGTTCATTTTAGCCTTTCCCGCTTCTGCGCAGCACGACCCGGTCAAATCTAGCTAGCTCTCCCCTTGTGTGTCTGTGAGCAGCATGTCTGAGTACGGCGCTCTCTCGACTAACGGGGTAGGCGCTGGGTTAAAAAAGGACGCTTTTGCCGATGCCGTACAAAGAGCAAGACAGGTAAGTGCTAAGTGTTAGCATACAGTAGGACACGGCGTTAGCTGTTTAGCTACATCAGCTAGACTAGCATACCCAATTTGTGCATTAGCTGGGCTAGCGAGCTAACCACCGTTAGCGATACCACGAGTTACCAACTGTTAGCTTAGCTAGTTTGCTCTGTGAGTGATGGATAGATGGAATGAAAAGTGAGTGACGCATCGCCGTGGCTGTAGCAGCAATGGTGTGAACATTATGTCAAGTTTTCGTGTAAGTTAGCCGTTCCACCGGTATCGCTGGGTAGCGTTAGCTGGATTAGCCAGTGAACATTACGATAAACTGACCATGTTGTGTCCACTGCTCCATGAATGTTACTAAACTGCTTGCTTGGAGGATAGTAAGTGTTTTTTACACGGAAAGGAAGGTCGACTGACTGACGCCTTAACCGATAAAGCGCCGCTTAAAAAACGCGTTTGTTGACGTGTGACTTAGTGTTGTGTGGTCTATAACAGACCATAAAGCTGTCAGGGGGTCATGAGTTCATGTCTTTCCAGATTGCAGCTAAAATCGGAGGAGATGTTCCCCCAGTGAGCAACAACGGAGAAGAAGACAGCTATCCATTTGCACCACAGAAACGATCCCTGGAAGATGCAGGTGAAGTCAATATTAAAATGGGGTTTTAACCAACTTGCTATTCCACTTTTGTAAGACCTATTTTTCTTTTGTTTTCAGATCAGCCAAATTCAAAGAAGTTAGCATCTCAGAATGATAGTGATTCTGCAATGGGTAAGTGAAACACACACTCATACACTCACATCATTCCAGTGTACACACACACCATACTTCTCAACTCGACTTCTCAGACCCTAATCAGTTTTTCTTCCTTTACAGCTATTGGAGCTCAGCTGGCTGCCCTGTCTCAACAAAGGTACAGGGTCATTTTAGTGTGTTTTACATGAACACTTGTGTTGTTCATATTTATTATTGGTAAGATATGATGATCATAGTTCTTAAATCTGTGTGCCATGTTAGGCCCTCCTCAATGACAGAAGAGTACAGGGTGCCTGATGGCATGGTCGGCCTCAGTGAGTACATGTACATTCATTTGCTGCCTCATACACAGTGTTACACATGTTATAGCTAAAATCTAAACATTAATTTGCTGTGGTCCCTTCAGTCATTGGTCGAGGAGGTGAGCAGATTAACAAGATACAACAGGATTCTGGCTGCAAGGTCCAGATCGCCCATGGTAAGCTATGTGTCATCTCTGAATATGTGAAATCTAATGTACATGCAAATGATTTTGGAATGACAGATGCACTTTAATTATTATATTTAATTTATTCTCAGACAGTGCAGGTCTTCCAGAAAGGAGTATTTCTCTGACAGGAGCATTAGATGCCATACAGTAAGTTGTTGTTGACTATTATATTTAGAGTATTTCTCAAGTTCCTGCCCAGCTACACTAGCCAATTCTTTAAAGGGATAGCATTTGTTTCTGCATGCAGTTTGAGTATGAGTGAACCATCAGTCCTCTCCAAACATTCATGTCTGGACTTATCAAGCTACATATTTTTGTATTAAACCATGCTTAACAATTCTACAATTGAATGAATACGATTTTCTTATGCTTCACACCCTTTCTTATGAAATTGTACACATTTTCAAAGGGATGTCTTGCGCTTAAGATGTGCCTGTGAGGCAACACTCCTTAGGCTGTGTGGAAAACACACATCCTTTGCTAGGTCTCAGTTAGAACACTCAAACTACTGTTGTGACTTTAACGTAAACTATTTCTAAAGCATAATATGCTATTTCAGGGCAAGAACTAAACCACTTAACCATGACATACACAACTACAGAATCATTTAGTATATTGGGTTTTGTATATACATATAAAATGTTTTTTGAAAATGTTGAAGTTGACTGGGCTACAAGCTGTTGAAGTGTTAAACAGAGTCTTAGTCAGGATGTTTTTATCATGTTTTGAGCTTCAGTTTGATCCCCAGATGACCACAAATTAAAATAAGAGAGGCTAAACCTGCCATTCAGTGTACCATCAGACCGCACACACAGAGAGGCATCCATGAGTCGTTCTGAATGCAGAAAAGAAAAAACTAAACGATCCCTTAAACTCGTTATCGGTCATCAGCTATCAACAATATATCTGATACACATACCTAAATACAATATGTGTTTATTGTTTGTTGCATGCAAATTCTGCCTTCTGGTAGGCATGTCTGTAATGGGCAAGTAAAAAGATGACAGCGAGTCATTCACAAGGACCGAAATTTTATTCATAAAAGTACTTCTAAAATATCTTTAAAGATGCATAACATTTTGACAGACGACACCAGTGGTCTGATCATCTGCCCAAGGCAACCTACCCGTACATCATACTTTTGCCACCTACAGTATCTCATTCAGGTGCACTACACACACCTGGTCAGGGTAAATTAATTGTGTATGTTTTGTGTTCCTCTTGAATGTGCTTATAGGAAAGCGAAGTCATTGATAGATGAGATTGTGTCAAGGGGTCATGAGTCGACCAATGGGCAATCGGGTTCCATGCAGGAGATGATAATCCCTGCAGGCAAGGCCGGACTTATTATAGGCAAAGGAGGAGAGACGATAAGACAGCTACAGGTGAGACTCAGTGGGTCCCTTTGTACAACAATAATCACTTTATTTATTCATTTTGTCACTACAACACGGCTATTGGAAGGAAAATTATTATAAGAAAATGAGGGTACATGATTAGCGGGAACCTCTCTTTGAATGGCCTCTCCCAAGGATCTTCCTTTTTCTTCATGCGTGAAGGTTTTTGGGAGTTTTGCCTGGTCTTCCTAGAGAGCTTTGGGCTGAGTCGGGAACTGTCCGTTGTTGTGGGCCTGTAAAGCCCTTTGAGACATTGTATGTGATATTGGGCTATACAAATAAACTTGACTTGATTACATACTAATGGAGAAATGATAATTGGCGTCTTGACATCTTGACTTCTTAGGAGCGAGCTGGAGTTAAAATGTTTCTTATTCAAGATGGATCCCAGCCACCCAACATAGATAAACCTCTACGCATCATTGGAGACCCTTACAAAGTGCAGGTATTTGAGCCCAGTGGGCATGTTTTTTCATAATGTTAATGTTATGCACCTGTGTAGATTTCAGCTCACAGTTTTCCTTTTGTGTAACTCTTGTAGCAAGCAAAGGAGATGGTCAATGAGATTCTACGAGACAGAGATCATGCAGGTTTTGGAGATAGAACTGAATATGGATCTAGGATGGGTGGAGGTGGCATTGATGTAAGTATTTCTTTTGTGTGTTAAATAGGAAGGTCAGAGTTATGGCAAAGGGCAATTTTCTAACCACAGGAGATCATATCACCATAAATTTATTTGATGGTGCCACTCATTATTTGCAAATTTTGATTGAACATGTTGGCTCTAATTATTCAGGTAGCTGTGCCCCGCCACTCTGTGGGAGTTGTGATTGGCCGTAATGGGGAGATGATCAAGAAGATCCAGAATGATGCTGGAGTAAAGATACAGTTTAAACCAGGTGAGTCCCCCTATTATTTCATTTTCATTGCTTGGATGTATTTAAATACATTTCTTAGATTACATTACAAATCTTTGTTTTGTCTGTATGCAGGGATGGAAAATTGCATGTCCACCTGTATCAGATCAAATCTTTGACAAACAATAAATGCAAATATATTGCCTCTGCAATATAAAAATATAACACATGTATTTTTTTAAAGGTGAAGCTAAAATATATATGAAAAACCTATTAAAGAGGCTCAAGCAGCTGCTCAAAATAAAGCCATTTCCCACAAAATTGCAGAAGGTAATTCATGGCATGAATTTCCGAAATAGTAACCGTCTTTAGTCTGGCATTACTCCATGCATTTCCCATTTTCCCCAAAATAATTTTATTTATTTATCATTACTGCGCATCATCATTCAAATTTCGGTGAAGTTCTTCAAATTTCCATAGATGATATTAAAGAACTATATTAGACACATTTTTGTTTGGGAATTCTCTTCCAGTCTATCCTCTTCTCTCTCTCTCTCTCTAACATGTTCGTTTGTCATCACAGATGATGGGTTGGGTCCTGAGAAGATTGCTCATATTATGGGACCACCAGACCAGTGTCAACACGCTGCCTCCATCATCACGGACTTGCTACAGAGCATCCGAGCCCGAGACGAGGGTGGGCAAGGGGTAGGTACAGAGTGAAGGGGCAGTCCTTTCATTTCCTTTACATGTTATGTGGTGGGAGTATGTGTATTGATGACATACAATGCAGGTCTTTCCACTGAGTAATTGGCACAACTGACATGTGGCGCATTTGTGCTTCACAGGGTCCCCCTGGTGCAGGGATGCCACCTGGTGGGCGAGGACGGGGTAGAGGCCAGGGGAACTGGGGTCCTCCGGGAGGGGAGATGTCCTTCTCCATTCCTGCTCACAAATGTGGTCTTGTTATTGGAAGAGGTGGGGAGAATGTCAAGTCCATTAACCAGCAGACTGGTGCGTTCGTGGAGATATCGCGTCAGCCACCACCAAATGGTGATCCAAACTACAAGTTATTCATCATCCGAGGGGCCCCACAACAGATTGACCATGCAAAGCAACTTATAGAAGAAAAGATTGAGGTACACTCAAGAGTCTCACGGAGCAAATAAGGAACGCACAGTTAAGCGTATCCTGCTGTCAATAGATAACAAGTACTATTTTTGACTGTTTATATTCACCACATATAGTTCACTTTGTGATGTCATCAAATCTCAACAGTAGAGCAAATGTAAATTATTGTACACATATATCCATGTCTTACCACTGTTGCTTTGATAAGTGCAATGCCAAGTTAATTTGAGTGATATTGGTCTC
Source organism: Lamprogrammus exutus (assembly GCA_900312555.1). Classification (NCBI taxonomy): domain Eukaryota; kingdom Metazoa; phylum Chordata; class Actinopteri; order Ophidiiformes; family Ophidiidae; genus Lamprogrammus; species Lamprogrammus exutus. The sequence goes on along the minus strand of OMOW01029233.1, from coordinate 2,912 downwards.
ATCTTTTCTAGGGTCCGCTGTGTCCAGTGGGTCCTGGTCCAGAAGGCCCATGTGGTCCTATGGGTCCTTATAATCCTAACCCTTATAACGCAGGGCCTCCTGGTGGACCTCCTCAGTAAGTACATCCCTTAGAAACCACTTAAAAGAAGTGCCTTCAAAGGAGACTGCTTTTTGTAATTAAGTATTTAACATCTTTAAATTGTCCTCATGCATTACGTTTTTTGCTGGCAGTGGTGGCGCCCCTAGTGGTCCCCAGTACTGTTCTCAGGGTTGGGGAAATGCCTACCAGCAGTGGCAAGCTCCGGCTCCACATGACCCCGGTAAGTTCAGTTACTCTTGTGCTTACTTCCATTCTGTACATTTTATTTAGTCTTTTACTACTTACCTGACCACTTAGTAGAGTGTATCAGATATTTTGTTTTTACTGTCTCTCTTGAGCATTGGGTGAGCATGCCTGGTATTATTTGGGTTTGGTTTCTCGGCTAGATTTTTGCTGCATTCTATTTCTTCTCCCATTTGTGATCATCTCATTCATGTCCAAGACATCAGCTAGCTTTTATTTCTCCAGAGCCTTTAGCAGTATCACAGATGAACCTAGTGCGATCCCTCATCAGAGGGTATTCTCAGTACGTTGCTTAACAAACAGGAGATCAAGTTAGTTATCTCCTAATTGTACTTAAACCCAGCTGGACATTTCGGTTCTTCAACCGCACATGAGGACTTGATTAGAAAAGCTTGATTCAATTATTCAGGATCATTGCGCGATCCATCTCTATGTTCATTGAGAAGGATATATATATTGACAGTGGAAACCATGATCAGCAAGTGTCTGATTGGCTGATGGAAATGACGCGTGGGAGGACACAGTTCTTCTCCCCAGCAAAGCAACAGATCCACATGGAGGCTTAGAAGAATTTAAAAGCATGTATGCACTAGAGGCAACACAACAAAAGCAAGAAAAATGAGAGGGAAAGGTCAGTACAAGGTGGCAGACAAATTAAATGCATAAGTAGCCTAGTATTTAATTCTGTACAGTCTATTATTGTCTACAGTAGCCACGTATTACTTCTGCGTTTCAATTGTGTTTAAATGACGATCTTATCCTGTGTCATCACTATTCCCCCTGTCAGAGCCAATAGTGTCACACACAGGTTAAAGTTAAATACAAAAATATTCTACAAAACCATGTTAATATCAATATTAGTAACAGGCTACACAGAGCAATTAGTTAACTCCTCTTTTTTTCTTATTCATTTTTGTAAAGCAACTAGGAAGAAAGCAGAAATGTAAAAAAATTCCTTCCCAACTGAAGCAGTACCTTTTTACTGTACAGTATCAGTAAAGGCTATGGGAGCTTGGCGATAGCTTGGTAACCTCGGAATTTCAGATGTTCTTATTGTTATTGTATTGATGTCAGTTTGTTGTTCTCTTTGAAACTGAGCAGTCTTGCCTGAAGTTGGGCGGAGTTGTAGAACTGTATGTTTCAAGCTGTGATCTGATCCTGTTTACATTGAATAAGCCTGCTCCCAAGCAGGATTGCTATGACAACAACTCTACCAAGTGCTTCAAAGAACCAAGAGATCCAGGATCATACCAAATCATCAACGATTAAATTCTATTAACTCATTAATCCCACATACCGAGAATAGGCTCCAGGTCACATTGAATTCTTAGGTATGTTGTTACTGTTTTGACTTCCTGCCGTTTTTATCTTCCATGGCCAGTGTTTTGCTCTCCTGCTGATACATTTTCTGTTTGGCGTTTCCTTTGTCCATGTTGTAATCTTTGTAAAGTACTGAAGACGGCACTTAAGTTATCTCATGTAACACCTGTCCTATCTGGTCTTTTTTTTGTTTTTGTTTTTTCCTTTTACTAGGCAAGGCAGCAGCAGCAGCAGACCCACAGGCGGCATGGGCAGCATACTACGCACAATGCTACAATCAACAACCAGGGGGCGCCATGGCAGGTCAGGCATCAGGAGCTACAGCAGCAGCACCAGGGGACCAGAGCCAAGCACCACAGACATCTGGGGGTCAGCCAGACTACACCAAGGCTTGGGAAGAGTACTACAAGAAGATGGGCATGAGTAAGTTTGATCTGCTGACACACATGTTCTGTCAGAATGTTGCAATGAATGAGGCACATATGACTAATTATCATTAAGTGGATCAGTACAGTTAACTAATTTACAATGTTGTCTAGTACACCAATAAAGTGAAATAGTTGTATGAATTCAAGGTTTGTGTGTGTCTCCAGCTCAGCCTGCTGCAGGGGCAGCAGCTGCTCCAGGTGCAGCTGCAACAACAGCAGGAGCAGGAGGAGCTGGAGGTGGAGGTGCAGTTGCAGCTGCAGCTCCACCTGGAGGCCAGCAGGACTACAGTGCAGCCTGGGCTGAGTATTACAGACAGCAGGCTGCCTACTTTGGACAGACAGGGCAGGCCCCTGGACAGGCAGCTGCTCCACAGCAGGGACAACAGGTAGCACAAGCATGTACACACACATAACCAGTGTCTAAATGTAGCTTTATACTTGTCTGGTAAAATAAGAGTTAAAAGAACATATATACTGGACAAATGAGAACAAGCATTTTAGACACATCTAACCCTCCCTGTTTTCAGTGATATTAAAAAACACAAGGTTTTAGTGTAAAAACAATCACTCACTAATGCAGTTGATTCTCCCCCAGTCTTCATTTGTTCCATCAAGACTCATTGACTATCGTAGTTGCAGCCTGTCAATCAAATGCCAGTTTGTGTTTACTGCTATTGTTTAGCTTTGATGTCACTGATTTACTCAGAAAACAATTGAGAACAGGCAGAAACCAAAGGCGTATTTGAATATTACAATATCAAAATTTACATGCTAAATTTACTGAGTTATGCACACGTGTTACAGCGCACCTATCATCTTTA
>OMOW01029232.1:0-11802 GCA_900312555.1 Lamprogrammus exutus | reverse complement strand
GAGGGCAGGCTGTTGCACATGTCTGTTGCCATGGGGATTCTAGCGCAGTGACTATGCAGTAATGCGGCTGCGGGAACGGAGGATTTGTTTTTGCAAGGGAGGCTCCAGCAAAAAATGGAGTGTGCATGAGCTGGAGCCTCAGCCACCAATTATGTGGAGGGGGCATTTGTTTTAGAAGGAGAGTTAGCGCGGGTTTACTTAGACGGGGAGCAAGGTGCTGCCTCACAGACCTCTGATGTTTTCATACTAACTCGCCCTCCAGATTAAATTAAGGATCGGCCACCACACCAACGGTTTGCAGAAAAAATCCATTTCAATAAGGGGAAGACAATGGAGAGCTAATGGAGGCTTCATAATTGCATGTTCCCAAGATAAACGTGTTAATCAAATACCAAGCCTGCATAGAAAACAGTAATTTACTGTTTGAGAAGAGGAGACTGCTTGGAATATTGCCGATATAATCACCAGCATGGATGAATTAATTTTAATTAATAATAAATAACTCTGTCTTCAATTTGCATATTGTGAAAACCAACACTCCTGTCAATGAAGGGCTGGAAATGGCTTTAACCCTTTTGTTGCATATGGCACTTCACAGCAAAGCTCCTTTGAAACATAAACTTAAGACGCCTAGAAAACACTTCAGCTCTCCCTGGCTTGCTGTCATTTAAACAGGCAGTCCTGTTATGATCAATGCTGGCGTTGTGTTTACTGTATCTTCCTCCCTTCTGACATTTTCACTAATTGGCTGAGTTGGGCTAAATTGCACTGTGTACCATCCCAAAGACAAAAACACACATTTGCAATTTATAATGGGCCATACGATTGAGAAAAAGAGCCTTTTTAGGGAACTTAAATTCAATAGTTGGAGACATAGTGGGTGTATGAGACCCAAAGAAAAGAACGACTCTGGATTCGTTTTAGGAATATTGTTCAGATATTTGGATTCATTTGTTGAGCGTTTTCACATTTCTGATCCCTGAAAATAGTAACATACATTTACAAATTAGGAAATAAGTCTAAAAATGTGATTATCCATCAGTAAATGGAGCATTGCACACTCGGTTTATGATGCTTACAATAGATCTGTCTCAGGGTGGTCATATTCACTTATCAAACACTGGTGTAGCTAATAATATTAGTAATGGCTGCATTCTATTTAGGTGTTAATTTCAATTTAGGGTGTTGCGGTGTTACAGCCCAGCCATCGTGCATTGCTGGTTCACTGCATGGCCTCTTAACGCCAAAATGCTATTAGTTACACCTGTGCTTTTCCTGCTGTCACACGTCAAAATGCCCTTGACAAAATTGTTTAAAATCAGCATTACTCCAAGACAAAGTTCTGTATATGAAATGTATATGTCCAGTAAAGTTTGACTGTGATTCGAGAAAATCAATTTTATTATTTCCTCCACCAAGTTCAACTTTGTCATAAATCCGGATCGAGGTTCGGATCCATTCACATTTATTTTTTATCAATTTTCAAATTCAAAAGTAACATCAATCTCAATGAAAACAAATATTTATCCCATAACAGACTATCTATAGGTTCAGTTTGGCACAGATCTGGATGCATATCTGGCAGACTAACAGAGACGCTGCTGATTCAGGAGCATGCAGGCCATTTTGTTGTATCTTTAAAAATTCATGGAGATAGATCCAGAAATATGTTATGTTACAGTCATTTCTTTCTCTTTAGTGTCAGTGTATTATTAGAACAAGACCAAATTTAGGCACAGTCGTACACTTTTGAGCTCCTTTGCTATATGCTGTCTCATATTTTACCTTGAATGCCCTATAATCAGCAGTATGGGAAGGGTTTTTTGGCATACGTTTGGCTCTGTCTCAGTGTTGCAGAGGGATGGAATGTTAGATATGGCTCATAAGCTTACATAAAGGTTTTTAATGAATGTAAATGAGAGTCACAAAAGGTGGAGGAAAATGCTTACGGCTGAAATCTCAGACATTCTTCATGATGACCACACTCATTATGACTTTTTGATTGAAGATGATGGCACTGGGCCATTCCCACCGGAAAACAGAGGGGACATTTCTATAGTCAATTACACACACTGGGTTTCACGGGCAGATTTTCTTTGTTTCCGGGAAAAAATTAATTCCCAAGACTATTCCATGTGTCCCAGAGTGCTAAAATCCTAAAGGCAATTAGCCTGAGTCCCCCAAAGGATCATATCCATAGGGATAACATATGTTTGTTGTTTTGTTAAGAGCTTTATGTTCAATTGACAGCAGAAATAAACTGCATGCTCTTTTTAGGTCAGAAGCACAAGTACTGTAATTTACTCTCAAAATATCTAACCCTTAGTTCAGCTCAGCTGCATAATCTTTGTTCCTGCTGTCTAGAAGTGGGTTTTGATTATGTTATTAACACGCCGTAGTGTGAAAAACAGACTAATACAGAGGATGAACGGTTTAATTGGCTTCATTACCGATACATTCAGTCCCTCATGATTTACTTCTCAATTCAAAAGCCTTAACGTATGAATGGATAAATTACGCACATTGATCCTATTTGTTTCATCCTTGACGCTTCTATACACTTTACTGTGTTTTAAAAGTTCAACATCAGACTGCAGATCTGCTAAGAATTTGTCTCAACATTGTGAAACTGCCCCGTCCCTCACTGTTGTCCTCTGCAAGGGTACCCAAAGGTAACATGCGGTCTAAATCCCTCTTCACTGACAACTGTCATATCAAAAACTGTAAACCTAATAGCTTGTCATCTTAAGAATTCATGAGAAAACGTCCTACATAATACAACACTCACTTTACTATAAAAAAAGGTTTGTTTTTCCTCAGTTTTCAGGCGTTATTGTGCTCGATTAAGACAGTGGCTGTGGTTTGGCTGTAGACAGAGCGTCTAAACCCCAGTTACCTTTGACAACTACATGAAGGTTTTGTCATCTCATTATGGCAAGAGGTGCTGGGTGTATCAGAAGTGAGGTGATGATGTGCAAAAATAGGATTTTGCACTCGCGGGGTGTATAAAATGCTTCAGATTAAAGTGTCATTCAAAAGGCAAAGGTTGTGTTTTTTGCGCACACGCTGTTATGGGATCCGCTTCACCTCGTCTAGATGCAAACCAGGCGCAAGGAGTGCATGAGCCATGGAATGTGGTGGCCAGGAAGAGAGGGGAAAATAAAAGCAGGCATAGGAGCTTAGTGTAAGATTCCAGGTCACACATGGACGCGGACCAATTTAGCTCCATAACATCACGTATTCAGTTTAATTGCATCTTTGTAAGCGCACATTTATGATTGAACATCGCCGTGATCGTACAACTCTAAAGTAAAAGAACTTCATTGTATCCTGACATTACCTCTTTTGAAACAACAAAGAGTCTCATTGATTATTCATCATTCAGACCACATTTACATTATGAAGTGACTACTGTGACCTTGACAACACAGCAGACGATAATGAGTAAGATAAGATGATATGTCGAAGGTAAGAAGATTTCTCTCGCTGATTCTCTTGAAATGTTTTTTTTTCAAACAGTATGATTCAATGAACAAATCAATGTTAGCTCACATGTGGTCTTGTGTCTGTTCACATGCTGCTACGACACATTCCAAACCACATGGCATTTGATTCCGCTGCTTTTTCATTACTTACACTCTAACAAATAGCAACAAAGTCATTTTAGTCCAGTTTTAGCCATCCCATACAGCTACATTACACTCAGTATTGTCCTTTTTCACAGAGAGAAGTGCTGTTACATTCTCTGAATGGTCATCTTTGAAAAGGATGTGGGCTACACTTGTGTGTTTTACAATGAAAGCTAAAGGATACTTCATACAAAATTAGGCCAACCTGAATGCCATGTAATAATAACAAATGATTTTTACACAATTACTATTGAATTAATGATCATCTAATTGTTGACAACCAAATCATGGATAATCATTTGGAAATTGGTTCAGTTTCTACCATGAATTATTTGTTCTGCAAGTTGTTGTTCCAACTGAATTTACAAAGAAGAGTTTTCAGGCGAATATTAAACATAAATGAAGACTTGATGACAAAAAGAAATATCAAAAGGCTGTAAGACATTCAAGATTTAATTTAACAAAATAAGAGAATAATTACTCAACAAGAAAGAAAACATTGGAATAGATCGTAATTTTTTACACAATCCTATGAAGCCTTTCAGTCAACTAGGCCACTGTTGTGCTAAGATGTGAACACGGCTTGTTTCATCAAGGCTTTATTGTGTGACCAACACATCTTCAACATTTCATGTTTTATGCTGCTCAGATCTGCCTGGCAGTGGATCATCATTTACCATTGGATGTTGTAGTGATTCTGCCTTTAGCCAACAAATCCTCATTACAGATCTTTGGGTGAACAATGGATCAAAATTTGCAAAACATAGAAATGTTTTTCTCAACTCAATGGTGAAAGAGGTGCATTTACATCCATAGCAGTGGAAGCATACTGTACTTTCCGTAAAGGACACTGAAATGCAACAACCTTCCAAAATATATGACACTTAAAATATGCTTAAAATGCTTGAAACCTCATCAACTGAGAAGTTCACCCAGCCTTGGCTGATTACAGCAAGGACACATTTGTAGGCCATGTGTAGAAGACAACGTGTCCGAAAACCCCATTTAGGGGTTCGCTAGCATTTCGGCCACTTATATCTGTGATCTCATTCTTTCAGTCATTACCCAAAGCTCATGACCATAGGTTAGGGCTAGAACTTGATCGACCGGTAAATTGGGATGTTCCCCTTTTGGCTCAGCTCTCCCCTGATCGTGACGGCACAGACTCTGCAGCACTGCAGATGCCGCACCAATCAGCCTATCCATCTCATCCAATTATTACTTACTGTTCTTCTAAATGCCTTCTTGCGTCCTGCGGGTCTACGTTTTTAGGCACTCTACATTGTTTTTCTGACTCTGTGATTCAGCCTCTGGTTGCCATCACCATGCCAACATTCTCACTTATAAAATAAACATAGCATTGATTCATTAAAACTGTTAATGAACTAACAAAGCATATTTTTGTGCTGCAAATTGTAAAATTTCTGTGTAGTGAAAGTAAACATAATGATGACAACAATGCTGTAACTTAACAAGTTTTGCAAAATGCTCAACTCACTGTTAAGTGTTTCAGAATCTCTCTGTGGACGTCCTGACTGTAAAACACACACAGGTGAGCACAAAGGGCCCTAAAGGGGCGGCTCTGAGCAGCACTAACAGTGTTTGTGTTTTCTACTCTACTGTCCACCTCATGTAGTTTCCCCTGTAAACATACAGATTCATGAATTAAAGGGACGCTCAACAGTTTTTGTGAACCTACAGGATTTACTTTAGTTTCATAGAAAGTTTGTGAAGGTCACGTAACTCAGCAAACAGTACTGAGGAATCTGAATGAAACCCTGAGAATTCTGAAAGAAAGTCTGAGAGTATGGAATGAGAACTGATACAGTGGATTTTGGAAAATCAAGTGTTGTTGAAAAGGATTCCATGCTGTCTGATCATTTGGACAGCTTGGGGATCACAGAAATTCTTCACTGTCATCATTCATGCATGCCTAACATCCAATTCTGGCAGCAACTGAAGACAGCAAAATAATTTTCACTGTTTCAAATGTAGGCAGAACACAGAAATGAAATGAAAGAGAGTGCATGAATATCTGTTTCTAATATTGACGACCTTCACACTGGAGAGACGCCGCTACGGCTGGAACGTGTTTGTCTTTCTCACTAGAGGCATCGCTGCTAGGGGGCAGAGCAGCTGCAGTGCTGCAAATGCTGCTCAAATTTCCATAAAATATTGCCTTTTACAGTTGTTACTGGCTTTTATTTCCACGGTGCAAGTTGTGAACTGAAGCACACAGTACATGGATCCTGTGTTTACTTCTTATGCATCCTGTTGCTTCTGTGTGCTTGGACTGTGGTGTGTAACCTATAGAGAGCTGTACTGACAGTTGATGTTGTGAAAACGCTCATCCAGTCTGTACATACGTTATCGTTTTTCCAATAATTGTGAATATTTGAATGTTTTTGCCAGAACAAATACACTTCTCCCTCAGCAGTTTTTAAAATCCTGCCCTGCTCATGCTCCACCTCTGGGCTGCAGAGTGAATGCTGTAATATGTAAACATGGGTGCCGAACCGAGCAGCGAGCAATCCCACCTACGCAAGCAGTGTGAAAGGGGCCTAAGTTGACTCCGAGAGAAAGACTCGGGCGATGTCATGGACTTGCACCAGAAACACTCCCACTTCTTAAGATTGGCCATCCTCCTCCGGCTCACTCTTTGGAATCTCCCGCTCCCGATCGTTCTGGCAGAGGTGAAGCATCAGTAAGCCAAACTTTTCACTACCAACCTCTATCTAATTCACTAGATGGAGAGTAAGCCAAGAAAAAAACTGTGTGGAGGCCGGTGCTTCTTTAAATTAGCCTTAGTCCACAAGCAAAAATCAATTGAGATTGTTTGGTTGACAGCCAATTTCATGCCTAAATCTTTGCCATTCAGTCATGCAAGATCCAACATATGCAGTATCAGTGCAAAATCATAAAAAGTATTTGCACATTTTACCATCTCTCTACACAGCCGGCCAATATAATATATATAATATGTGTAATCTACAATGTTTCCTATGTTCTCCTGTCAACTATCAAATGAAGGCAAAATGCAAAAAAAAAAAGGGGGGGTTGGTGTATGGGAACTTTTTCCCATTAATTCCAAGCTCTGCACTGCTTAAGCATTTCTGTGCATGCATGCACCTATAGAGCCAGGGCAATATTCTATAGATGCTCCTCCCAAACATGGAGTAGTTGGCAAGATATGTGGCTAGACATTATGACACAAATGCTACATGAAGTTCCCAAGTCACCACCAAGACTGTTTGACAGATGGCTCAGATTATCTTAAACAATTGACATCATTTGTCAACTAAAACAAGATGTGGCAACGAGGATTGAGTTTCCAAAGCAACTAACAGCGCTGCAGAGACCAAGAAATTGTTTCATATGTCAAAGAAAAAAAGAACATTGTAACAATATGAGTCAAATACAAATGCCACAAGTAGAAACTAACTTGGAAATGATGGATAATTACAGAATATTGAGTTTGAGAAAGCATTCTGCTTGGCATGCTACATTATGTACGATTTACACATATAGCACTGTTTGCAATGGTGATTTAAGTACATTGGCAGACAATTTCGGAGACTTCCTCGACTCGTTTACAGGGCACAATATCAAGGCCACTGTAGATGAGCTTCCTCTTGGCAAAGGTATTGATCCATATGTATGCAGAGACAACATTAAATGAATATAGTGTGGCAGTAATCTGTGTGGGGATGAATATGTCCTGAGCAGGGGGGGTGATTTGTATTCCAATATTACACATTTTATGCCCATAGACAGTTAACAGGTCTTCACATTTGTCAAAGCAAAGTTCAATACTGGCACTGGAAAGCAGCTGCTTTGGATCTGGCATCAAAAACAGCATCTGGTAAATCCAATTAGACTGGAAATGATCATGACATTCTTTAACAGACGGCTTTATTAATATGATATTCTTGACGGGAAGGTTCAATACCGACATTGCATTTTAAATACGCAGCCTCATCAGGGCCCAACTTAATGTCGGCATCAACGTGCTGCAGAGAACATGCAATTCTGGCCCACAGAGAGAAACTATCAAGTCGACTTAACCCTGCCATTTTATCCATCATTCATCTGCAGGCGCCCATTTTCTGTAATGCAGGCATTTAGCTTATCACATCATGCTGCTGGAATGAAGCCATGTCGTTACTATTGTTACCAGAGTTATGCCAAAGGGTTTGAACTGTTAACTCCCCGTGTGTCAGTCATACGGCCATGCCACTCAGTGCTCCAACACCAGAGGAACTGATTGATCATTTCCACATTAGATATTGAATATTTTCAATTTAAAACTAAATGAAAATCGTCTTTGTTTGAAAAATATCAGTGTCTGTGTCAGTCAGTGTCACTGGCTGTGAATCATTTTTAAATGTGTACATTTTAATTTTCCACATTATTGAAAACAGCATTTAGTCCCTTTTACATCAAATTATAATTGAGGCATTCTTCTCAGTTATATTTCGTTATAGCCAGAGTTTCAAAGACAATTGGAAGGAGAGCATTTATGCTTAAGAAACCCTCTGACTGGAATAATTTACCAGCCACCATGAGATCCCTTCATTCATTTTGTATGTGCAAGAACTCATCATCTTCCCATTTTTTGTCAAATTGTAATTGCGTTCAATGATCCAAACTCAAACTTTTACAATGACAGAGACGATTACTTGTCATTTTGTGGCTGTGATTATTGCTTTATTACCATTTTATTTTGTGTTTGTTCTGTGCGTTTATGTGCATATGTCCCATTAGCTGCCATTTATTCAAACTGATGATGATTTGCACACAACGAAGGGGCGTCCACATGACCACTTCTTTTAAACAGCCTGATGAAGGTGCTTGGTGCCAAAGAAGTTGACAACATTTTCTTTGAGGATTATTGGCCTGGAGCAATTCAGTCTCATCTCCAAAACTGTCTTATTCCTGTTCTGGGTCATGGTGATGCTGCAGCCCATCCTCGCACGTACCGACCAGAAGGCAGGGATGCACAGTCTGGAGCATCTGGCTGTGACACAACCGTGTTTACAACTGAGCAATGATCCTGTCCTTTTCTTACTTGATACTGTCTGATTTCCAGGTCCCACACACTGACCAATACTGTACTCAGCAGTTGCACTACATGGCTGCCAACAAGTGCGACTTGAGATGTAGAGGGAGTCTTGTCATGTTTGGTGATGTAATCTAAAAGTCAAGTGTTTATAGTCATTGTTGTTTACATCCTTGCTAGGGCTGATGCATTTACGGCACAATATATGGCACTAAGTCATATAGTGAGTAGTGACAGGCCCGGCTAATGGGACACCACCTATTACTGCCCATCACCTTGACAAAACGGCTGACTGCACCACTGCATTACACATTCATTACATCAGTAATCTTATAACTTTAGGCAGAAGCACCCATGTAAACATGTGCAGTATGTCAAACTGATGAGGAGCCAGAGAATGCTGTGCTGAGGACTTAGGCTTTGCCAGAAGTTGCGTTGCACAAAAATATGATCATCAGCATCACTTTTTTTTGCAGGGCTACACCCATTAAAACTGTAAATGTAATGGAGGGAAATAATTGAGGCAGGGTTCAAAATAGCTCAAACAGACAACGTGTCAAAATCTTGTTTGTTTGACACAACCTGACGCCTCGCAGGCTGATGTTTATGAGATGCGTGGCATTTTCTCTGTCTTATTATCATCCTGAGTGCCTGTAAAAGCGTCCAGCTCCATCTGCAGGCTCAGCCATGCAGGAGGATAGCGGTTGTGGATTCTTGGATTACAGACGTCAAGGACAGGGCACGGTTTGTTTGTTCAGAGATCAGATTGTCCAACATGCTGCAGAGTAGTGCAGGGATGTTTCAAGGGGCCGTACCGGTGCCTACACTCCTTATCTAAAGTTTGAGCACATTGACCATGATCCTGAGCCACACATTCATCCAGTCACACTCTTTGTTGGATCTAAACATTGCAGATTTTTGACTATTTAGCACATAAGATCAGTCCTCAAATGTGCTTAACTGGTTTATTTCACCATTTCTGTTCCCTTGCCTACAGGAATGACAAATCCTGAACCACTGCAGTGCGTGGTGATGTAAGGGCAAAGAGGAATGTCTAACAAAGAAATTTGCTTAGATCTGTGTTCACATCTCAGATAAATCAGAGCTTTTGCTTTGGGTTTAGGAGTGAAGACCCATTGTTTTGAGTGACCACCTCATTTACCGTTTATATGAATATACGCACAATAGTTGTATAGTTTGATCATGCAGTATATAATCACAAAACTGTGGCTTCAAGCAGATGAAAATGTTACCGATAGCCTCATTTTGGACTTCAGATTGGATAATTTTTTACAAAAAGGCATATTGGAGCTTGCAAACTTATAGATGAGGTGAGAATAATCGGCTTCTTAAGATCAGCGATATGATGAAACAAGCAGCATTCAGGGTTGAGGATGTTACGGTTGTGCAGTCCTTCGAGTACCTTAGGTGCACATCAACTGACTCACATAACAAGAGCTTTATCTAAAGGCGAGGACTAAACTGAACTCCATCCTAAACCACCCCCACAGAGTCTGTAGTGAGTTTCTGTTGTTAATGGAGAATTCTTCCTCTGTTACTGTGGGCACAAAACTGCGTATTAAGCACTGATTCGTGCACCAGCTCTCAGAATGTACTGGGCTCGGTGCCTAAATGGTGCCAGCGTTGGCTCTGTCTGTTATATAAACTTGTTTGGCCTTCCGTTGCGTTCCTATTCTCTACACTAATCTATGTAGTATTTACTTGTTAGTTTATGCAAGAACATGTTCAAAACTAAATAATTGAAGGGCAGAAAAAATGCTAAATGAATGTGTGACTGCTGCATTTGCGTAATGAATTCCTTTTTACCATAAATGTGAAAAGCATAAGGGTGAATAAGGAGGAATTGTAGGCAGATAGATCTCTGTGACACCTTTGTTTGGAAAGAAGCGGCAGGAAGAACACCAATTAGATGTATTCTTCAGAAGAAAGTTTATTGCGCTTACTGAACCACCTGAGAAACTGCATCAAAATGTACTCTTTGTTTGTGAGGCCCATTTATGACTTCTATTGAAGACGAGGTTTCACTGTTCATTTCATAAGATAAAACAAATGGTAAACTTCAAAAACACCTTGGGAACGTCTTTATTGTATCAGTGTGAGGTAGAACAGCAAAGCAGTTGCAACAAAAAAAAAATTGGCTGTTTCTAGGTAATATTTCACCTCTATTCTGGGTCTTGGGAACTTAAGGACCCTGGATATCAAGATTTACAGTAAGCACACAGAGCCACTAGTGATCTGATATAAATGCCTCTTTATTTACACTGTGAATGTACACACAGTGACTTAAAGAAGATGAAATGTATTGTCTGAATGGAATTATGGCGAGAGTAAAGTCTATGGGTTCAAGCCCACGGAGGATACTGAAGCTATTCTGCAGGTTGGCTTGGCACGTTTTGAAGCTTAAGATGGGGATATACTACAAAAGGTGTAAGACGAAACAACGTAAGGAAAGGCTGGTGAACTTGTCCTAGAACACCGTGTGCAATTTACTCCTTAAGAACTCAACTTTTTCTGCCATTCCGCCCCAGTAAGGCTGCAAAACGGTCACTTGACACTCTTGACAAGAAACAGCTAGACATTCTTCTCTTGACTTTTGAGAAGTCATTGCGAGTATTTCTCCATGTGAGTTTGCAGAGGTCCAGATTGTTCCCCCCCACAACATCCTGGTGATTTCTAACCGAGAACCTGTCCTCAAAACGCCGTAGATCAATAAATATGACTGTTATGAATTCTTTGTAAAAGCTCGGCTACAAAGGCTCCAGCAGCAGAGAGCGGTGGATGAAGCAAAACAAAAGTCAAGATCTGCCTGCAGAACCCTCACCAGTGACACAACCAGCTACGTGATACAATGGAGGAGCTATGAGAAGTGGAAAAAAAGAAAAAAGTTCAGCTCAGGGGCACAAACAACAACAACAAGACATATTTTTGCCCTATAAGTTCGGCCCTACATACTAAGTAACATACTGTTAGCAAAGGTTGGATGAGATTGAGTTTGTGTGTGTGTGTGTGTGTGTGTGTGTGTGTGTGTTTACAATCTGAGCTGACAGGAGTGTTTTTGATTGACTGCTTTAATTATTTTTAAAAAGCAGGTTC
>OMOW01029213.1:12288-24717 GCA_900312555.1 Lamprogrammus exutus | reverse complement strand
CCATCAATACGTAACCTTAACCAAAAAAAGCTTATGAATTGATGAGGTTAAGGCAAGCCATTAGTCATGGATTGTGACAATAAGCTGTGGGAGGCTGAGTGGAAGTGTTGGATGGCACTCGCCAGTCTTAGAAGAATAATGGTCTGTGAAATGGCCAGGAGGTCACTGGCACTGTGGGGACATTGACGATAGCCTTCTCTTCACTCCTTTGAATTCGCTGTCCCCTCTGGCTCTCAGCCCCAGAAGCGTGATGCTCATTTCTTCGCAGATGGTGACCCACATGCAAATACCCTGTTTCTCTGCTCTGTCACGGTAGTGCCCTGCGCTCTCTCAAAATTGGCGCGGGTGAAACGTGTCGAAAAGTTGACTAGAATAGTCAGTGTAAATGTTTCAGGCCCGTTGGGCTACACAAGAGACAGATGTTGATCCAAATTAGTTTTATCTACTGTAAACGCTGTCATTTGTGACAGACAGATATGGGTGTGATAAATCTTGCTCGCCGTATGTCAGAATTAAGTTAAGTCTCAAAATGACAGCCTGTCTTTATTTCTCTGTTGTGATAAGTCGTCTGGAATTGTTCTTGCAGCAACCCGTTTCAGCATAGTCCAGTGTTTCTGTGGATTTTTATTTACTTTTCCACAATATTTTCTTCAGCTCTCAGATGCAGTGCAACTTCATGACTTTCCATCCTCTTTACGCCTATTGATTCATCTTCATAAATAGTTTCATGAAAGTTATACTTTTGTGCTAATGGATAAGGTGAGTGAGAAAGCTTGAACTGTAGGGGTATAAATGGTTGGCTTAGTTATTTGATTCAATAAATAATTTAATTTTCAGCAGCTCTTTTTTTGTTAATTACAATTCAATTGAGTAATTCGAGCCAAAGTTGTCTAACCATCAAAAAAATGAACTACTGTAAGTGAGACTGCTATTCTTCACAAGGGCAAATTAAATTGTGATGTTATTTGCAGTTTCCTAAATGTTGGAAGACTTTAAGCCTGTGTACATACATGTGCTGTCAACCTTGAGCATTTAAGACTGATTTATAATCTTTTTTTACTGATGAGGGAAGCTTGTTTCGAGTCAATTTTCCATTTGCAGAATATATCAAAAATAACTCTTAATTATTTACCCTGTTCAACATGTTTTCACCATATTCTCACAGCTATGCCTGTCTTAGTGGCAAGAGGCCGTCTACACCCAGTCGCCAGTCCATCACCAGGCTGACACATAGAGACAGACAAACTCAATCACATTCCCATTCACCTGTGGGCAATTCAAAGTGTACAGTCTATATCTTTGAAAATGCAGTGACAAAGAAATGAATGTTATACAATTACCTACTTATTTCACATACTGTAAAGTCAGGCTCCCTAGAGTCAGTTTTTGATCTTACTGCCTTGGAGATCACAATTTGGCATGGTCCATTCTTTTTAAATGAAAATAGGTGACAAGGATTATATTACAATAATGCCTATCACCTTATCATCATGTATTCATACTTCTCTGGAGTTGACTTTTTATTTGAAAACGGGCAGCACTGTATTATTTATGTGTTATTAGTATCTTCAGTGTATTTATCCCTTTATTGTTTCTTGCAATCCAACATTTTCATTTAAGATTTATGGATGTAAATAGCTGCTAATAAATCGTGCAGTAAACATCACTGTGATTTTAGTCAGTGAGGTGTTTATAACTTTGTGGTTGAGCAACAGTAACAACACAAACGTAGCAGAATTGTCTGCAGCCTCTTAATGTGAAATGCTGTGCTACCCCAGACGTGGAGGTATTAATGCTCCCACAGCACCTGATTATAGTTTAGCAAAGATTTACATCGACAGAATTATTTTTCTGAATGCACTACAGTTATTGCAATTCAGAGCATTTTTATTCTCGCTAAAGCCACATCAATTCATTGTATTTTTTTCCTAAGGCAGATCAGTGCAGTTAAATCAGCATAATTTGTACGTCAGTGTGATAAATATTGTTACACCCCATATCGCCGCGGGAAATTTGTCTCTCTGCACATCAATTTGAATTATAATACATAATTATGTGCTATCTGATCCAACAAAATATCTGACATTTAAGATGGCTGCCTTATCCTCTGTGACAGTAAAGTTAAAAGAGCAAGGACAAGCAAGGTAACAGACGGCACACAGACGGAACACAAAGGTTTAACTTGTAGGTCTGTGTGCATGCAGATGAACCAATATGAATGTCAGGCAGAGTTGTGTTCAGGTAGAGTTTGGGTGGGTGGGTGGATGCACGCACGCACGCACACGCAAGCTACCTCCTCTGAAATTGTCCTGCTGTTAAGGTTTTTGTGTGGTTATTAATATTGAGTTAAATATAATTGTCTTTGCAGCTGCATGCTCATTTGCCATTTTGAGGAGCCCAAGCTGAGTGATGATGAGGAGCCACCTACGGAGCAGGACAAGAGGAAGAAACTGGTAAGTCAAAACATACAGTGGCAAGAAAAAGTTAGTGAACCCTTTGGAATATTTTTGGATTACTCATTAAATGGTCTTCAAATCTTCAACCAAGGCGTAATAATAGAAAATCACGATTTGCTTCAGGTAATGATAAAGAAATAATAGGACTAATTTTTAACAACACTGAAAACAACATTCACAGTCTAGGTTTTAAAAGTATATTGTAAAGTATAGGGTTGGAGTTGTGGGTCGTGAAGTTGCCCAACCCTATAAATAGGTGCTTTTCTCTTTTCATGTAAAGCATAACCCAATCAAAGCAAATTTCAGAGGACCTCTCAGAGATGCATGAACCTGGAAACGGAAAGGAACACCTTGTTTTTCCATCAATCCACAATAAGACAAAATTTCCACAAATGGAAGAAGTGTAGCCCTGTTAGGACTGTCCCAAGTGGGCATCCTCCGAAAACCACATTAAGATCACAACGTATAATGATTAAAGATGTGAAGAGGAACCCAAGGCTTATACCAGAGGACCTGCAGAAACATTATATAACTGTGCAAAACCATATGTTTGGAGGAAAAAAGGCACCGCACTCTGAACATCAACTCGTGATTCCAAATGAGGAATGGCATCATGGTTTAGAGCTGCTTTGCTGCCACAGGGCCTGGACAGCATGGATAGTGGTCTGTCACCTGAAGCTTAATATAAGTTGGATTGTGCAAGAAGACATTGACACAAAATACACAAACAAATCATCCACACAGTGGTTTAAAAAGAGTCATGTTTTGGAATGGCTAAGTCAGACTTTAGACTTTAACCCAATAGAAATGATGTGGCATGACTTGAGAGCTGTTCATGCAAGAGATGCAACTCTGTGCAACTCTGATCAGCAGCTCGTGGAAACATTTGATGGACCTTATCGCGTCTAACGGAGGTTCTGTCTTATTTGAATACACGGTTCACATATTTTTTCCAGCCTACACAGTGAATGTTTGAACAATATGTTCAATAAAAGTATCATTGTTTGGGTGTTTCACCTACAGTATATAATGCTATATATACTACTTTGTTTTTGTCAGTGAAACATCCTCAAATCCACCACAAATTCACTAATTAGAACCGTTCCTCATGATGTCCTTGATGCAACGCTGGCGTCTTATTTAACAAAACCATTTTAAAACATTGAACCAAAAAAAAAGCCCATCATTTAGAGCCGAGCAATCACATTACTCCAGTAAGCGATCACAGAAAGGAAGGTCACCCTCTCATACCTACTGTGGCACATCGTTTCATAGGCACTTCTTACTGAGTTAAATAGCTGCTGTGCTGTCATTTGTCAGGGGAAGCATACACCTTATTGCTGTTAAGTGGAACTCCTGCTAGTATAGATGTGTTGGTGTGAAAATCTTTTTTTTTAAGAAGGTGTCAGTCCACACCTTCCTCCTCCTTCTTTTTTTTAGCTTCCTCTTTCCCCTGTAGTATTTTTGGGACATTGATGTTTTTCAGTACCTATCAATGTTGGATTAGTTGATTATGTCTGCTAATTAACCAGTACAATGATCTCTGTGGATGAGCACAAATTATTCAGTTATATCCCATTTCTAGTTCAGAAAGTGTAAAAGTTCACTTTTTAAAAAAAAAAGTATGGTTTTAATTAAGATTTTATGGAGTACACGAGCAATGCTATATTTGTATAATTTAATTTCCCAAGTTTTAATGAAGAAATAAAGCAGTATTCTTTTTATGTGCGTGTATGTGTGTATTTGTGTGTTCATTTGTGTATGCTTGTGTTTTTGTATTTGTGTGTGCACTTATCACCTCAGCCCAGACCAGCCTTTTTGCTCCAGGGAAGAGTGGGGAACAGGAGACTTGTGGTCACAACTCTGTTTGCTTTGCTTCTTAGTGCGTGGTAGTGTCTGTGTGTGTGCTTGGCGTGTTCATGCGTGTGTGTGTGCTCACGAGTGTTACACAGTTTTTAATTTGAGGATAAAGTTATTGAGAAAAGAGACATGGGACATTTTTGGGATGTTTTCTGACTCCAGTTTAACTCTCTACGGTGTTCTCTCTTGCATGTATTTGTGTGTCTGTAAAAGCATCCTTGAGCATGTAAAAGTGTGTGTACTGTATGTGCTTGTGCAAAAGAGCTGATGAAAGACACATATTAAGCAACACTCTAGCCCTCAATATGTCCTTCTCTCCCCAATTCCCTCTGTTCTTGCTATACTCAGACTGTATGAGATAAGAGGCGTACACTGTTGTTCTCATTGCTTATAAATCTACCATTACAGGTACATTTGCAGCCCTCATGAGATCAGATGTGCACCTATTTGTTCCTGATTGTACTTTTAAGGTGCAGATTTGCATTGTACTCCAAAAGGCTCTCTTTTTTGAGAGTATTACTACCCTTTACTTGTTATCCTCTTTTCTTTCGTCCTTTTCTTTCGTCCTTTCCTCTCATCTGCTACTTCAATCTTCACTCATCAAGCAATCATTTCACCATCGGCTTTTTGCTGGTGCTCTCTTCATATTGTGAAGCTTTAGGAGAATGTTTGTGTAGTTACGCTGTTGGTTTAGGAGATGTGCTGCTTACTTGTGGGCCATCCTGTACAGAAGAGCGAATGGAAGCATAAATGTACAGTTACCTGTCTCTGAAGCCCTAATGTGCTAGTGGGATTTTCCCGCCCATATGTGCATTGTGATCCCCCTGGATTTTCATTTGCTCTCCGGTAATGAATGCCTCTGTTGTTGAGACTACAAAATGGTGTGTTGGCATTGACCACTTAAGTTCACAATTCTCAAGCAAGCTGTGTTTTTCCTGTACTGCTTTGAGGGCATAGTTCTTTGCTTCTTTGCTGTTAATTTACATTAATGTACTTTGTTCTAAGAAATTGCAAAGTTGACCAAGAAGCAAAAGACAATGTTTGCTGACTGTGTGAGAAACCAAGTGGTTCTGAGCTACTTTGTGCTGAAATGGCAGAATGAACAAAAGCATAATTACATTTGTAATTAATTCTTTAATTGACTTTACTGGGATAAAACTTACTATTTGTCACATCTAACAGGAAAAACATTTAGAATTTTCCTCTTGTCATCTTGGATGAGATGAAACACAATTTTCCCTTCATTGAGGTGTTCTAGCACACTAAACCAGTAATAATATTTACAATGGTCCTACTGCAGTACAGAGTCAAAAAGGAAAACTTGTCAGGGTGAAGCTATATATATTACAGAATGGTTGCACTCAAAAAGGGGGGTAATAACAATGCTTACTTGCATATTTATTATCGATCGATTAGATTAGATTTAATATTACTGTTATTTGTACCCAATAACATTTTCTTAAATTGTCACGGATCCCCTCAAGTGTGGATCAGTTGTGGCTGATCAGTGGGTTTAAGTTTTCAATGTCGGCATGAAAATGAAAAAAATTGCCAGGATGTGCGGATGTGATATCCAGCATACATATTTGACTAACAGAAATTATTTTGTCATTGAAAAAATACAATCTAAATGTAAGTTCCTTACTAAATCTTAATCTTCATATGATATTGCATGCTGTGCTGTGCACAAGATTAAGATCTTAGAATAATACATGCAGTATCAAACCTGACCTCCCCTAGTGAAATAAATCCTGTCCAAATGAGTAGTATTCTTTGAGAATACATTTGACCCTACTCTACTGATTTAATCAGTACAGAAGCTGCAGTGTAACGTTTTACCTGATTGGAAAGTTACATTTCAGGTGTGTTACCCTCTACTTTTCTATACGTTTTGATGCCCTCTAATCATACTTATCTTATTCCACATTAGTACACAGTCAGTAAACTAATAATTTGACCGTATTTGTGGTCTAAACTCTTATACCAATAAATGGATGTTGCCTGTAGCACATGTAATAGCTTGACCACCCCAATATGGAGGAGGTCAAAGTGGACATTACAGGGAAAATTCTCAGGTCACGATTAAGAAAAATTGTTGTGGATTGCTGCTGCGCAGTAATTCAGTAATTCCTGTTTCACCTCCAGGACATGGTGAATAATGTATATTCACTTTTGATACAGTTAGAGGTATCAGATCAGAAATGATTCTTATCCCCTCTGAATGTACCAGTTAGATTATTGACATGATAAGAAAATTCACAAAGCATGTCTACTGGTAAAACCTATACCTTCTGACAGAATAGAGCTATAAAAAGCACACTCTGTACATGTGCATTTTAAAACAGGAAAGAAAAGGAGCGTTATTTATTACATAAATACCCCATGGCTTAGGATGCAAGCACTAATGAATTAGTCATTCATTTGCATTGAAATCATTTAATAATTATTTTGTGTTGATCGATAATGTGGCTGCCTGACATGGGCAATCCCATTCAGCGTGCAAGCTGTGATGTTGAACAAGTGAAAAGAGAGATAATGATATCTATTACATTATTATCCAGCGGCTGTCATTTCTCAGACTGAATGGAAAATGTTTTTTTTAAGCTTTGATAAATTAAAGATTAATCTTGAAATTGTGTTGTCATTCAACACATTTTCATTATTTGATTTTGGTGAACAATCAGACTGACTCCAGAGGTCCAGTAGAGGTGTACATTAATAGGAAATGAGTTTCTTTGTGTTCACTCAGGGCCACACAAAGTATCAGTAATGAAGATTAGCCATTCTTCCTTTTTTATTGCTCCTAGTCTGAAGCAGGCCGTCAGTGTCAGTGTAATTTAGTTTTGCGGAATAACAGACCTCTCTGTCTGTGTTATTTGGCAGCAGCAGTTATAAAAAAAATCTCCTTTGTGCTGCCTAAGGCATTCAGAGCCATCAAAGTTCATGTCCTTCTCTGCCACATCTCAGCCACTCGGTCATTCTTCCTGAGAGCCCTGGGAGTCACAAGACAGCAGTTTTGTAGGCTTGCAAATATCGTGCAATTCACCTCTTTTTGAATTTACTGAGTGGAATGGTGACCCAAACTCTATTGTCAGAAAAGCAAGATTCCATGTATGACAACATGTCAGTGCAGCGTCTTGCTACTACCTCTGTTTACTGCTATTACTCTAAAAGTATTCGCTCTGAGCAAGTAAAAGTGTATGTTAGTAATATGTTTAATTTATGGGATTATGGGATTTCCTTTTGTTTAAGAGGTAAATTGGTAACTCCTGAAAAAAAATATTCATATTTTCCACAACCTAATTACCCTTAAAATGAAATTCTATTTTAGATAATGATGCCACCACAACGCTGTCGTGATGTATTTGTTGTAGTAATTCCTCACCGTTATATTGAGGGTAATAGAATTTAGCTGAAGTTTTAGTCCCAAACAATTATTGTTAGTGTTGGCATACTGTTGTAACTAGTCTTTTTTTATCAGCATGTATGAAGCCAGATTAGAGTGTTTTTTCATGTAGGCATCAATAAATAAATAAATTGCTATGCATTTATTACGGGCATTAGACCTATCAGATCAGGAATGATGCAGAAAAACTGTTTGTAGTGTTTCAACCCTATTCATTCATGGGATTTATCCAGAGATAATTGGTCTGACTCAAGTGACGAGAATAGCCACTGTCTGGTTTGACAAGTCACCATTGTTAAATTGGTCATAATACATCTTAATGATCGTCAGTGTGAAGCCCACTTACCCTGCGAGAGGCTCATTACAGCAGAAACCACTCTGTGATTTTGATTGTTTTGCTGTCGGAGCTTTAAAGAAAAAAGGCTGTCTCAATCTCCACTACCTGTTAAGTGCATTTATCTCCAAACAGATTCAGTCACATTCAGAATCTGTCAGACAAGCGAATGAATGATTGATGGATTTGTCTTTGCTCAGGACAAGTGGATTAATTAACTGGATAAAATATTACCCCTGATTGATTGGGAGCATACTGATGTTACTGTAGCTAAGGATGAGGCAATTCCAAGCATGTCATTTTTTTGATGCTGTGTGCAAAACCACCCCCACAGCTGTGAATTAAACTGAGGCTGGGAAATAACACAGCTCATTAATATCAATCAGAAACTATCCTTTGAGTTTTAAGTGTAAGGTTTGCAGTCTGCACAATAGATGCTGACTATGTGCAGAAAGGCATCTTCAATCTGAAATTTCCAGCAGAAAAAATTGCGACTAACTATATCTTGTTGTAAGTTACTGCCACAGAGCCCTGAACCTCCATGTGCCTGAGCCTCCTACTCCTGGCATGTCAGTCCAGTGTTAAGAAAACCTGCCAGCCTGCTGCATCTACTAGATATCAAATATAGTTTCCAGTGTAATATATTAAAATGATACACTGTGTACTGGGGAAGCAATAAGATTGAGCATTTGTAGCAGTCTCTGCTCTGCCTTGACCCAAGGAACTAAGTGAAGAATGTGATGCTATGAGAAGAACAAAAACCCTTTTGAAAGCAATGAGGTGCATTATAGAGGCAGCATTTGCAATCTCAATGATCAATATCCCGTGTTCAGAAGAGTTACAATGCACACTCTCCCAGAAGATCACGGGACCTCATGAAAATTCAGGGGAGATGTTCCAGATATTCCTGGGTCAAAATTCCTCATGAAAGATTGATTGATACCTGCAAAAGCATGTAAGATCACAACAGACAGAAGAATCAAGACTAAGGAAGACTTGGCAGCAGCACATGATATAGTGAGCCTAAAGGTCTTCCTAGGCCTGGCTCTGCTTCCCAGCCTGGCTGCATAGGTAGCCGCACATGAGAAGGATGGTGGTTGCTGCCTCCAAAACGAGCAGAGATCGACCATGTCAGGCTGTTCCTGCTTGCCACTAGACAGAGCAGATTACTGTAAGATATATGGTTCAGGTGAGACCTCTGCAGAATCAGCAGGATCCACTGTGATCGTCACTTCCCAGTCTGTAAAGCCCATAAGCCCACAGGCAGCAGCCATTGTGCTTTTCTATCCATCTATCTAGCACCAGGGCACAAGCCAGAAAGCAATATTGTATGCATTTTTCATATTTGCTATTCTTTTCCATTTTCAAGAGCGTATGGATATAAAAAATAGGATTATAAAGATTACATTTTGAGAACAGAATTCATTGCTGTCTCCTGTAGACATTGTCCTGCATAATATGTGAAAGGAGTCATTTTACTGGAAGGGAAAATATTGAAACAAATGATCTGAGTGTTTTCAGCATTCTCACACTCACATCAGTTGTTTATTTAAAATAGAAGATAGAGGTGTGTTTTCAGGACATCAACTTAAGCTCTGCCATTGATTTTTCTGTCACAATTCTACAAAAAAATAAAATTAAGGGAGCTTTCCAAATAAAAACATTCATCAAACTTGGTTTAGCTTGTCTTGACATCATTTCAATTATAGTTATTCTCAAAGTGTGTTTGTGAGAGAGTGTGCAAACATACACTAATCCTATCCTTGAGGGTATGTTTGGTAACATGTACCTTCACTGGAGCGCTTTAACATTTACGCCTTCTTGTGTAATGAGGGTATTATAATTTGTGCTGGCTCATTTGTTGAGGAAATTACTGCAATCAAGTCCTAATCCTCCCTCAAGTCAAGAGACCGTGAACGAATGAAATTTCACAAAAAGGAGAGAGGGAGGACTATGCGAAGAGGGCAAGGTACCATTTACTCAATTTGTCTTTTTTCTGCCTTTGTTATTGCCCTTCAGTCTTTATCAGTCTAATGCTCAGACCTCTGCTTTCTTTTTAAATTCCAGTTGTGTCTTTATTGATGAGTATTTCATGGTCATATCTTTGTATATTTGATGTTGCTTCATTCTACTGAGTGACTAGTTTAGCTGAGTTTGTATTTTATTCTTTTACTTACTAAGAAACCCAGTAATGCCATGTAAGCACTGTGACTCCCAAACAAATTACACTGTTACACTCATACAGTAGTTATAGAAGTAAAACTAAAATACCAGGAATGAGGTCTGTAGGGTAACTGAACTGATTCAAAATAGCTAAGTTTTGATTTTGAATGGAATAATGATGAATCTCAGTTCAAACATTATTTACTGTACAAATGCGATTTGCTGTGTCCCTGGAAGGAGACTATGTCTGATAATAAGGACGAGTTAATTGAGACGGACACCGTTGAATCTGTCAGCATTGCACAGGGAGCCTGCAAACATTGCAGATCAAATCTGACAAATAATGCAGCTGGTTTTTCATCTTGCATCTTGGTTGAAACTTTTATTCACTTATATAGGCAACAGGCAAACAGCCCTGTCATATTCCAATTTTTATGAGAACTCAGTGGTAATTTAATTTTCTTCCCATCCCACACTCCAGCCTTACTTTAGCCAATTATTGTCAGAATGCCTGACATGCCAGCCTCTCAATTCTACAGTATATACATCTCAATATACAGCTATTATATAATGATTACATTTGTGCTGACTAGCTACTTGCAACTCGACATAATGGAATTAATGTTAGTGTGGTATGTGACATAAATGGATTTTCACAAAACCTGTGCAGGTGAATGTGAAACCTGCAATGACGGCCTTCGATCAAAACCTGCTCATCTCCACGGCTCACCTGTGTATACTGTACACAACATGTTGACCATTTCTCATCAGGTGCAGACGAAGCTTTTTGTATTCAGTACAACAGCTCTGACAAAGTCATCTGAACAACATCATAATTTTTAATCATTTCATTTGACAGTGCAACATCATTAATCCAAAACCCTTGCCATCATATAATGGAACTTATTTTGCCATCACGGACCCTTATTTACTACTCAATCAACTTGCTGTTCTAGGAGAGGTTTGTAGTGTTTGTTGCCAAGTTAACTTGACAAAAGTTTCACCTAGCAAGAAAAGACTATTTGTATGTGTTTTGGGCTTTGTTTTCCATTCACTAAATTACCTGTCTTTAGTATATGTTTTGACAAATACTTTGGGTTCTTCTTGTCAGCCCATGAACACTGTTGTTCAGTGTTTTTTCTTGTTGTGGACACACAATTGGAGAGTTCATAATGTTTCTGCATATCTTCTGCTTAGTACTCTTGGGTTCTTTCTTACTCTGTCGCTTCAAAACGTTGCTGAGCAATTGCTGAGCATGTAAAGCAGACCCATCTTAGAAAGAGAAGTGGGATCATTGGCATCATATACAACACACTGCATGTGCATGGCCAGTACACCTTGCATTTTTTCACCAAATGTGTGTAATGACTTGCAACAAATTTATGCTTGTATGTGTATCAATTTGCTCTGGGGATTTGATAGGAATGTATGCTGTATGCTTAAGCATGTGGGTGTTCTTCAGGCAGGACTGTGTTTGTGGAGACAGCAGTAGATAGCCGGTATCTGCAGGAGTTGGAGCTGGAGAAACAATAGTTAATAGGATTAGTGTCAGACTAGGATTTGTTGCAGGCCTGTTCCCACCAGGCCAGTAGAGCTCTGCCAAACAAACTCATACACACACCACACCACAGGGTATCTCTGTAAAACACACACACACTCTCGCACATTGAAACATCGACACTTTCACTCTGTTGTATATCCATTGCCCACAAACTCATATGCTTCATGCTTACATAAATACAGACATGCTCACTCTAGAGCTGTAACCATTCAGAATACTCGGTTTGGTACTCATCACTGTTTTGGAGTCAGGGTTTCAATTTGATATACTACATATATTTTACTTAAAGGAGAAAACGCTGTGACCATTTCTAGCACATTTTTCAAAAATATCCTTATCTCACACTTATACTAAAATAAAATTTCTCTCAAAAATAATTGTGACATTTTGTTATGTAACATAATACTTGTATTGTAGACAATGCACACTTATCTATATGAGGTGCGACATGAAAAAACAGTTTGGAGGCTGTGTGCAGCTACAGTAATATTAAGGGTAACATAAAGAATAAAACCTTTCAAAGCTTTTCATCTCCCGCAACTCATGAGACTGTACCATGCCTGGACTGCAGGTGGCGTACCAAACAGTATGGATTTTTCTAACGGGAGCCATTGCGTCCCTTGCAGACACACATAAAGTCTTTTGCATC
>OMOW01029195.1:13391-29136 GCA_900312555.1 Lamprogrammus exutus | reverse complement strand
CAGTGCTTTGCTCGTTGCTCCCGCTCTTCATGCTTTCTGGCCCCGCCTCCCCCGCCGTATTAAGGAAGTACGGAGTTTGTTGCGAAATCAGAACACCTCAGAAAATATCCTCATCGTTTCCTCCCAATGAGTTGCGTTTTTTCACTAACTGCGAGTCTTTCCACGCATCTTCTTATCAAATGAGAGGGGAAAAAATGTCTTAACGTCCCATACAGCTCAGTTAGTCTACACGTTTAGGATTGTTGCCAAAAAATGCATGACTCTCCGATAAAGAATGAAGTAGTCTTAAGATTACAGGCTACGATCCAGCCAGGGAAGTATGAGAGGAATGCTGCATTCACTCTCCCATCAACCCCCCCTTAAAGAAATCGTGTGAGCAAGATGACCTCAATAAGGAATAGAATAAACGCTCTTTACACAACGGATGAATTAAATAGTTCGACTGAACAGAAAACACGTAAGGTGATATAATACTCGGGTAGACAGTATTGTAATTGAAGCAATAGAGAGTCGAAAGTTAAATATCTACCAGTGAATCCAAAGTCCAGGAATCAGAGGCAGTTTGAAAAGTCTGTTAGATACTTCAAAAGGGGGAATGCACTTTATAGCGCCATTATTCACGCTCTCACCACTCGAAACTACACGTGTCACAAAGATGCAGTATTCATGGTGAATGTTATATATGGCATAGTTACTGGCTGACAACCCTGATATTTTTTTCTCATAAAAATATAAAGTTTCGTGACATCAGCCAGGTTGTTTTCAATAGAGTTCCACAAGGATACACATAAGGACGTGGATGTCCAGAGATAGCGATCAAACTGTAAGCAGGCAGCGTTAAGGGCTCACAATCCACTCATCATGTTGGCATCTGTCCCTGGATCACGTACTACAGTCAAAAGAGAAGCTCTGGTCTCAGCAATGATGAATATAACATATTTTAAATTGTAACTAAACAAACTGGATGCTCTTAATTATTCCTATTGCTGAGATTTAAAAAAAAAAAAAAAAATGGGGCTAACTATTTGTTTGCTCACATTTTTTGTCATTAGATAGTGGTTACTCGTTACAGAATGGAATTGTGGCTTCCAAAATCAAACTTTTTTATAATGATTGAACTGAAAAATAATAATCACTCCTGAATGAAATCACCAACTAAAGAGTAAAGTTAAATCTGTGAAGACAGCACTTCACACTACTATAAATCATTTAAGAACACAGTGCAATGACTCACACTCATCTAGATGATTATAATTCAAAGCTGTGAGTAAAACTCTTTCTTTTATATTTTCTGTCTCAATTAATAAATCACCTCAATATCTGTCTGTAAGGTACTCTAAGAGCCAAGTTTTATTACTAAATACAGTTACCAAATACTTATTGTAGATTAATCAACAATAGGTATTCATTTAAACAAATTATTTTCGGCTTTTTAAAATAAATCAAATGTATTAAATCCACAGAAGACACAGACATCATGTAAATGTCAGCAGTTTTAGTCTGTAAAATGTAGCGTTTAAATGATCGATATAATTTATGTTATATGAAGCAAATGCAAAGAGGAACCAAATGCCAAGGAGGAAAAATTATTGTCTATCCTTAATCTTTGGTACCAAACTATCAATTTTAAAGAGAGTAAACTTCAGACTGTATTCACTCCTAAAGTCTTAAATGATGTTCTGCAATCACTTCATTTTGAAATGGGTTACAGTAAATTTGAATGGTTGTATGGCACCGCACAGAATTTTTTGTTTTATTGGCAAAGAGTGGTTTAACTCATCATTTGGATGATGATTAGATTCCTCTTCGATTTAGAGTTTGTCTGTTCCTCAAACACATACTGCAATGAACTTAGTGGTTTTCCAGGTCTAAAGCTGCCTTTGCTTGTGGAGGGTTGATGACTAATTTCTGGTCACTCCTCAACATGCAACACTTTCTTCTGGGTGGGTTTTTGGGTGATGACATGCATTCCTCGTCAGACAGTGATAGATGATGTCAGTGTCGCCATGGAAATGTTAGGCTTGTAATTAAAACACTAGAAAAGTGGGGGCTGTGGTTCCTCTGTCACAGAAGTGAGTTCGAACATCTCACGTGTGAGATGTTCAAACTCAAATCCTGCATTTCTACCGTACCACCTAATTTTATATGTTTAGGATTGAATTTTACAATTTTAATAACCTAATTTTACATACCTTATAACGCATTATAAATACATTATGAACCACACAGTAAAAATCCAGGGTGAACTGGCAACCGTTCTAATAAATAGCCCTGTATCGCCATCTAGCGGTCAGTAATATTCTCACCAGTTTTGGGCGTAAACGAAAGTGAAATTTAGCCCTTACGTTTGGGTCGGAGCCGTTCGTTGTTATTCAATACAGGTCAGTGGGCTGCATTCGCGTAACTTCGACACATATCAAGAGTAGATGCGTCAAGTGCATCATGTCAGAAAGCTGTGAAATCGACGAAGAACTTTACTCTAGGCAGCTGTGAGTATGATCACTTTCACTATTAGTTATTGACTGTTTTAGACCACCTGACCGCCTCTTGTGTTAATTACCTGCGTAGGTATGTTCTGGGTCATGAGGCGATGCACAGGATGGCCACAGCCAACGTCCTCATCGCAGGCATGCGAGGTCTCGGAGTGGAAATAGCCAAGAATGTGATCCTGTCCGGGGTGAAGTCTGTCACCGTCCAGGATGAAAGCCCGGCAGTGTGGACCGACTTCTCATCCCAAGTACTCTTCCACTGTCTAATCTGCTGACATGAAACAATTAAGCACAATTAATGCTACAGTATTGCTTATGCTTAATTGTTCAGTTAT
Organism: Lamprogrammus exutus; assembly: GCA_900312555.1. Classification (NCBI taxonomy): domain Eukaryota; kingdom Metazoa; phylum Chordata; class Actinopteri; order Ophidiiformes; family Ophidiidae; genus Lamprogrammus; species Lamprogrammus exutus. Next base: position 26,312 of record OMOW01029195.1, on the reverse strand, counting down.
TAGTATTGCAATAGTTATCAATATTAAATGTCACATAGGAATATATGCCTTTGTAGATTATTATAAATGGCTTTCAAAATAAATTCTGTGTAATTTCATGAACTAATCCAGGGTTTTCCCTACCATTCTATGATTTAGGCTCCGCGACCTAAGCCAAAGGAACGAGAAAAAATTATTTTGCAAATGTGGTAATGCTAATGGTCCAAAATGATGTGAAAATGCATAGTTTTCAGTTAAAATGTTGTTGGGGGGGACCACCTAACCCCCCACTACCACCCGACCCCCGGACGACAGCATCTAAGACCTAAAAAAAAAAAAAAAGCCAGGGAAAATCCTGTAATCATGTACACCTCTACTCACCCAGCCAAATAATTAATATTAATAGCTTATGGCAACAGTAAAAAGTTCCCAGACTCTTAATGTCTTTCTCCTTCCAGTTTTTCCTGAACGAGTCCCATCTTGGTCAGAACCGTGCCACATGTTCCCTACCACAACTATCTGCCCTAAACCCCCATGTTCGTGTGTCCGCCCACACTGGACCACTGGAGGAGGAACTGCTACGGCCGTTTCAGGTATACCCAGGAACTTACTCTGTAATTACTATAAGTTCGTTCAGACAGTATAGACACCCAGTGAGGTTGAAATTACAATACTGAATGGTTAGCATTGCCAATTGGCCTTTATCTAAAGCCCCTCGCTGTGCCAGATAGGGTTTTGGTAAAGTGGAGAGGTGTTGGCTGAAGAATCAAGACGTTGGCTTAGTTGGCTTATCATTAACATTTGCTGACATCTTGCTGTAGGTGGTGGTCCTCACTGACTCCTCACTGGATGATCAGAAACGTTTTGGTCAGTTCTGCCATTCAAATGAAATCAAGTTCATTGTGGCAGATACCAAAGGATTGTGTGGGTAAGTAAGCAAGGCACACATGAAAATTCAGTCATGTATTTAATACAAAACTGAATACAAATGTTGAAACTTTGTGACTCATTTGCAGTCAGTTGTTCTGTGACTTTGGGGATCAGTTTGAGGTCTTAGACAAGGATGGGGAGATGCCTGTGTCAGCACTGATAGATCACATCACAAAGGTAACGACTTCTATGTAGCTTATGTTACTGGAACAGTAATATTTCAAAATTAACCTTTTTTAAGTCAAATTATTATGGGACAGGTTAAATTGGAATTTTATTTGTAAGCTGTCTACATTGTGATAAATTTAGGGGACTCCTGGAGTGGTGTTCTGCACAGATGACCAGACGCATGGCTTTGAAGATGGCTCCAAAGTTTGCTTCTCTGAAGTCCAAGGCATGACAGAGCTCAACAGCATTGGCCCTGTGGAAATCAAAGTTTGCAGTTAAGTAGTGTTTTTTAAGTGGTTACAGTATATTTGACTTTGCTTTTTCTGTCTTTACAACATACATCATGTTACTCAACATTTTCTTTAGCAGTAACCAATCAGAATTTTGTAGTTGTACTGGGAATGATTCCTAGTAAATGTTCACCCTTTATCACTAGGCCCATATGCGTTCAGTATCTGTGACACCTCAGGTTTTTCGGCATATAAACGAGGCGGCATAGCAGCTGAGGCTAAGCAACCCTGTATTATCAAATTCGTAAGTATCAACATTATCTATACATACATCATTTTACATTTTGAAATATTGCACACATTGTGAATCGATATAAATACTACGTAAATTGCAGAAACCACTGGTTGAGGCTCTATTAGACAATCAGCTGCTGACAAGGACTGATTTTGGAAAAATATCAAGACATGAGACCCTGCACTTGGCTTTTCAAGCTCTCCATAGCTTTGTGAAGAAAGAAAATAGGCTCCCTCATCCTAGATCTCAGGTCAGTGGAGATTACATATTTTCTAATCAATATTCCATTAATAATACAAAAGGAGTTAATCAGGCATAGTGTTTTTTGTGTCCTCCCTTGAACTTCACTCTCTCATTCTCTTGTTCATCCTGTATAGTCAGATGCTGATGCCCTGCTTGCCACAGTGAGCGAGTTGAATACAGCTGCCCAGCTGAAGCAGCTGGATGAAGCTGTGGTTCGTAAGCTATCCTACTCTGCCCAGGGCAACTTGGCTCCTCTCAATGCTTTCATTGGAGGTGTGGCTGCTCAGGAAGTTATCAAGGTGAGATTGAATCTTTTTTAGTTTTTGCTAATGAATATTAACTGTGGTGTTAATATGCTCAGCACTTACAATATGATCACTGCTGTATATTTAACTGTATTTTGCTTATGTTCTTGCAGGCGTGCAGTGGGAAATTTACCCCTCTTCAGCAATGGCTATATTTTGATGCACTGGAGTGCCTACCTGAAGATGGTGTTAAAGAGGACATGACAGAGTGCTCCTTTGCACCAGTAAGGCTTGGCATCAGCAGCAGAGTGCTCAGATTAAAAAACATTTCAGGCATATCAGCCAGAAATAGTCCAAGTATTTAATCATGTCTGTTTCCTGCCTGACAGAAAAGGACAAGGCATGATGGACAGAAAGGGACAAGGCATGATGGACAGATAGCTGTGTTTGGGTCAGCATTCCAGGAGACGCTCGGGAGGCAGAAGTATTTCCTGGTGAGAACAGGTCTACCATTTGTCCAGCAGGGGGAACACTCTGCGTTGGAAAGGAGGACGTCCATCTTTGTTTTCCTTAGATCTCTTGTGCTGTAAATAACAGCACATGCAGGAAACATTGGGATTCAGGTGGCATTTCCTGTCAGCGTTGAGCTCTTGGTGTGCAGGGACCAGTAAGCAGCGCCAAACCCTTTTTCTGTTTCCTTTTGAAAGTGTTGTTTTTTCTGTGTTGTATTTGTGCGTGTGTAATTGATTGACAGGTCTTAAAATTAGCAAACACTAGTCCACCAGATTTAAATATTAGAGTGATAGTTAACGATGCTGCTAAAAGCTTGTTTAGCAGCATCACAAATGTATGTAAATGCAGTAGTAAAGTAGGGCTATTTCTGTGCTCTGTTGAGATCCCATCATAAGTTTTCTCTTAGGTCAAAATTTTTAGTTTATAATTATGTGATTAAAAATGCAGGTTGTGGTTTAATTAAATGACCTTCACTTGCATTGCAGGAATTTTTTGACACTTTTTCTCGTCATATCTAAAGGTTGGAGCTGGCGCTATTGGATGCGAGCTCCTTAAAAACTTTGCCCTCATTGGCCTCGGTGGAGGAGAAGGAGGCCACATTACAGTAACAGACATGGACTCCATAGAAAGATCCAACTTAAACCGTCAGTTCCTGTTCAGGTCTCAAGACATTGGGGTGAGAAATTGAGAAATGGACAGTACCAAGTATCACACCCTTCACTAATCCAAAGATTATTATTGTGAACATTATCACTGAAATTAATCACAAGTATTCCACATGCTGTTATAGCTCACAGGTTGTTGTTTGACCTGCTTAAGTGGAAAGGTCAGAGGGCTTTGCTAATGGGGCAGGTTGGGGTGAATCTATCCATACGTCTCAGGTTTTGTGTATCAAATTACACATAGCTGCCTTGGTCCATCATTTTGAACTGTTTTGTTTCTTGGTTGTTTATTTTAGGAGTATATCAGGCAGTTCATCTGTCCTCTCTAAGTAAACAACAACTGTAACAACCTGTGTGAATTATGTTACTCTAAACAACTTATATAACACATAGATTATGGCATTCCAATGCTGTGGACTGCTCTGAAATCCAGATTGTCATTGTAAGGTGGACTGTTAATGATTCAAATATTTTCGTAGCAAGATCAAAATCTTTACTGTGCATCAAATTTAGTATCAATATTGAATTATCTTCATCACATCATGTTATGTTTCTGGATTGTCTGTATCCCACATTATGAGTACTAGATATGTACTTTGAATACACATTTTAGACACACGTACCAGTTTGCTCATTTGTGTATTAACAGAAACCGAAATCAGAAGTTGCAGCAGAGGCGGTCAGAGTAATGAACCCACAGATGAACATCACGGCCCACCAGAATCGCCTGGACCCAGACAGTGAACAAGTGTATGATTACAGCTTCTACATGGGTCTGGATGGAGTGGTTGCAGCCCTTGATACTGTGGAAGCCAGTGAGTATCCCACACATGTTTCTCAATTTTGAGATGCAAACCTCGTGTAGGATATTTTACTGATATTTTACTGAAATTAAATTTTAACCGCCTTGCGACGGCCCTCCTTTGCTGCTCAGGAGTTTATCTGGATGGTTGCTGCGTTCAGCACCAGAGGCCCCTGCTGGATGGAGGGACTCTGGCAGGCAAGGGTCACACTCTGGTGGTGGTCCCTCGCCTGACCGCCTCATATGGACCCGCAAATTCAGATTCTGGTAATGCCATCCCACTGTGCACTCTCAAGAACTTCCCTCATCGCATCGAGCACACCCTGCAGGTAGGATGTGGAAGATCTCCAGCTCCCAGATCCTCTTGTCAAAAGTGGAAATGGTTTAATTTGATGTATCAGGTTTGATTTCGAGTGACTTATCATTACTATTCTTTTAGTGGGCCAGAGACCAGTTTGCAGGACTGTTTAAACAAACTCCTGAAAATGTGAATCGCCACCTGGGGTAAGATATAATAAGTTTGTTTTTACACCCGTGATATGCTTATGTGACAGATTTTGCATAGTAAGCACTACCTCCAACAAAGAGAACCTTCATGCACAAACTGAAGTCACTTACGTGCTTGCTTTGTTTACAGTACTTCTCTGCTCTCCCGCAAAGCATACCACCAAAGCTGCAAAAAGCCAAAGAAGTGTTTAAAGCTCATTATTGTTCTTTATAAAGAGGAAAACATGTGGTTGGCTTTTAACAGTAAACTCCAGGTAAAGATTTCATAAAAGCTGTGGTTTGTCAGTAATACATCCACTAAAGCAGCTCTAACAAACTCCTTTTTTCTCTCTCTCGTGCTGTGGACCAGTAGATTACATTACTGCTGAAACAGTAGTATGTTACACACAGTTATTGTAAGACTGAAAAATGTTAATACTCTACTTGCAGTATTTAATTCCATAATTAGTTAATCTATTGTTAAGATCTGATGACTGAGCATTTTGTGAATCTCTATTGCATCTAAAAATACAGGGGAAAAACTCTGCAAACAGTATTGACCAAATTACAATGTATCAAGAATTGGTTGAAAACTCAAACTGTGTCTGAGCTTTGACTGTCGGTGCCCTAATAATCCAGCCCTATTTTGAGCTGTCTCTTAGATACTCTTTCTTTGTTCTGGTAAGATTTATCATAATCCCTTTAATTGTTGAAGGACTCACTCACTTTCTTATGTCTTTTTCAGGGAATAAACTACTTTAACTTGTGCAGAAATGGTGCTTACTTGCACATTTATGAGGCAGATATATGGGGGGGGCAAAATACAGTAGTCTGAGCCATATTCATCTACTTTTTATTTGTATTCTAAGTGAAAAGCTGGCATTCTGGCATTCTGGCATTCTGCTGTCTACTGAAAACATGATTATGACACAAGAGCTGACCAGACATGTGGGCACTGCCTGTGGAGTTGCATTGGCTGCTATACCACAAATATCCATAACACTTCCTTCCCCTTTCTGTGAGCGATTAAGGAATCCCCACTGACAAACAAAATTACACCCCAACCGACAAAAATTCACTTTAGTTATTCTCCTCTGTGTATGACTCCTCCAACAGCAATTCCATTTTTTTCACAAAGGGAATCCCCTCATATTCTCTATCAATCAAATAAGAAGAGCTGCATTTCCACAACTGCTAGCAGCTACAACTGGAAATGAAAACAAGTCCTGCTACAACAAAAAATCCTTTCAGTCTGGAGTTCAAACCCAGAGTATTTCAAGAGAGTTTTATTTGAGGAATCATCCTGCCCACCCAGCCTCATCCTGTCTTTGCCTACCCATTGAGCATTACATTTACACTATATTTGTTTGGTAATTTGCCCTCATTAATCTCAGGGAATTGCTTCTTTAGGGATGTGGGATTTGTAGAGGGGATGGGCCATGGAGGTGCTGAGGCCCTGGAGGTTCTGGAGGGAGTGTGGAGCAGCATGCAGGACATTCGAGCTGGTGGGCAACGTCCAGCGAACTGGGAAGACTGTGTGAGCTGGGCACGTTGCAAGTGGGAGACGCTCTATAACAATGATATACAACAGCTCTTGCACTGTTTGCCCACCGATCAGGTAAAGTCACGCTGGAGAAAAAAACAACAGTCAATCTATCTTCTTTTTTTCCCACATTTTTAAGGCTTCATGCCGTAATCCACCATATTTCTCCAGGCTCACAGGCCGCTATGCAGTCTGAAATCTGAACCCTTGAAAGCCACCGCCGATAAAGATCTCTGGGCTGCTGTGAGAGTGTGTAATCTAGTGAAGCATGCAGACAGAGTGATGTCACATGTCGCTGTCACACCTGGGGGGAGACACAGATCAGTATCAAACCAAATAGACCCTCATTAACCCCAGTCCAACTGACCCTTTCTATCCAGATTATATGTATCCCTGCTAATTATTTTTATTCTGTTCATGTCTGCTTTAAAATATATTGTGGGGAGTTAAATTAACTGAATGTTTCCCCTTATGTCCAAGAGAATGGTGACTTTTGCTTTTATTATGAATCTTCCTGATATACTGATGCAGTTACTGTTAGAATTTTTAGTTCCTTCTTTTTTTCCATCCATGGTGGATTATACAGAAGAGACAGTTACTGTGTGGTTTCATTGTCCTCTTAGAGAGCCACTTTCGACCACAGACTTTGCGGAACTATGATAAGGCACCTAATTTCAGTTAACGTTCACAAGGCACCTGACAAAACAGACATGAGCCATGATACATGATACATGAGCATGACGCATGGCCTCACACATGTGACATAATACTCACTGCTTTGGGTATTGGAGCTCTACATTTATATGAGCATGGTACTGCATGTTTTTTTTTAACCTCTAAACATAGCTAGACCAGGGCATGGAGAAACAAGATAGATGAGAGTTGACAGGAGAAAAAAATATACAACAAATGTCCTTGGCTGGATATGAACCCAAAGACATCAATGGTGCATCCCTATCCTACCCAGAGCAGAGTCTCTGCATGAGGACAAAGTCCATTTGCAAGTCTCTAAATCTGTTTGTGAACAGTAGAATCAATGGAATCCTTGTGACTAAGATATGTGCGTATGCAGCTACAATGAGCTGTCACACTATAGGTCCAACAAATAATTTTTTACATATCTGTTGATACATACAAAGATGTCTGTTCACCTCTGGGCCCATTTAGTGGCTCTTATATCTTGATTATAAAATAATAACAAATTAAGAATATAGAGTAGTGTTAAAGCTATCAATCCTGTAACTGATTTGTCGTTAATTTACAAACTGTTGCCGGGTGACGCCTCTCAAATGGTGAATCAAAGTAATTAATCGGATAGAATAATCATAATGTCTTGATCTCCCATTTAGATAAAACTGTTGACGAACAGACAGCCTTGAGCCTGAAGAATTGGAATACAAATTCTTGGAACTAGGTGGTGCCCCAGTTTTAGTAATAAGACAAGGATACAAAGTCCTTCCTCTAAACTCAAACAGAAGGCTGATGTTGAAAAGCAGAATGCTGTGGAGGCCTTTTGACTGCTGCAGAAAGCCCCCCTGTAGTGAAGAGAGAGGATGAGCAGCAGCACCAGTAGGAGACTCTCTCTGTCTTGTCGCAGCATATGGACCATTTGGCAACATCAAAGCTCTCAGTCCTTTTGTTCCTTTATCAGGCATACAAATTGTGTAGTCAACACATACCTGATAACAATATTAGCCTCACTGTCCCTTGGGAATGTTGCACGCCTCCTGCTGTGTCAGATGACGAAAGGGCTGAGGTATATTTTGTTAGTTAATTCATTGATCTTGTGTCAGACATAACATAAGATCAATGTTTAGTGTTCCTCCTATCAAATTAAATGCCATTACTGTGATAAAGGGGTTTTCTCTGGCATCTCCTTAGGTGACCAGCTCTGGTCTGCCCTTCTGGTCTGGATCCAAGAGATGTCCTCACCCACTGACCTTTGACCCAAACAATGTGAGTAGTGTCTGTGGCGGTGAAGCTGTCTGTCTGCCTCACGAAGCAGTAATCCCAGCACGGATCTTCAAACAGTGGAGAGGAATTGAATATAATGCTGCAGTATTTGATGATGGCTGCTCACATTCCACCTTTATCTGGTCTGATAGTGGCTCTTCCTCACTGTGGATCATATACTGGATTGTTATCTGAGCTGTCAGTAACACTTAACCTGTCCATATACACTCACATCCCCCAAACCCAGCCACTTTTCTGTGTAGTCTGACAAGGGGTAACAATACAGACATTAAGATAGCAATGACAGTAATCAGGAGGCCATAACGGTGCAGTGATATCAGTGTGAAATTGACCCATGATCCATTTTGGCCTTTGACACACCATATTAAAAAGTATTAAACCGCCATGTCACTTGTACATTTGATAAGAGATATCAGCTTTTGACCTTTCAATAATTAATCAAAAAAGGCTTTAGCCTATGGCTAGTTGTGCTAAATTGTCAACCTTTGTGGGTTGCTGCAGAGCACTTTGCTTTCTGAAAATACTGGGCTAAAATTGGTTGTTTTGGTTAAAAACTGTTAAAAATTGTTCTTAAACAGATACAACATGACCTGAAAAGATCTTTAAATGTAAAAGATGATACATTAAGATATTCTGAAACATGACAGTATATCACACATCTCTGGCATTGGCCTGCTGAATATCATGTACTTTGAAATGTCCAGGGAAGTTCAGTATGCTGACTGATTGCATAATGACATTTTTGTGCAGAAATAGAAATGCCAATTGTAGTTCCAAAAACCCTTGTTGGTCATTGAGTCATAATACAATAACCCAACAAAATAAAGTAACACACTGTTAAGTCAGAATAACCTTTTGGGTAGTACAGGTGCAGCGTGTTGTATGACAGGTTTTGTAGTTCCCCCTAAAACTTCCATGCATCATCTGTTGTCAGTGCATGATGTACACAACAGAATACTTATACAGCTCTATCAGTACAGTTTGTAAGTGTTTTGACTTGGTGTGTTGTGAGCATAATCACCAAAAGAATTCTACTCTGTTCTAGATACGTTTATTATATATAATAGAAGTAGCAGTACATTCATGTACATGATGTAATCGCCATCTGTTTCTTTTAGAGTACAGTAGTTGTTGGTTTTAAATTGAACATTGTATACACTGTTTATACATAATATTATTCACATTTTATGTTCTGATATTGTGTTTTAGACTACACATATTGAGTATGTGGTGGCAGCAGCTAACCTGTACGGACAAATCTATGGAGTACCAGGGACAAGAGACCACGCTTCTGTCAGGAAAATCTTAGAGGATGTTCATGTACCCTCTTTCACCCCCAAGTCCTCTGTGAAGATTCATCTCACTGACAAGGAGATGGAGGATGATAAGAAAAAGGAAACTGACGATGGTGGTGAGTTATTTTGCTTTTAGTTTGTGCTATCTGCTCACTTCCCTTCAGATTGTCTTTTTATTTTTTAAGTTTCTTTAAAAAAAAATAACAATTTGTCTGTCTTTGTGCCAGAAAAAGCCAGACTAAAGGAGCTGATAGACAAGTTGGCCTCACTCTCGCTGAATAGCTCAGCCATGCAGATGCACCCCATCGACTTTGAGAAGGTAAGGCAAGTGTGCCGTGACACCTCTGCACACACTGCAGAACCCACAGACAGCGCGGCGGCTGGGTCTTAGCGGGGAATCACTCTCAAATCTATGGAGGCTGTGTTTCTTTTTTTAAATTGCTTTTTGGATCTTCAGAGACCCTAATATGTGCTGTTCCCCAACAGATATGTGAAACAAAGCTTGTCTGTGTTCTGTGGTTTGGTCATAATGTCTTTGAGCTGAGACACATGTTTTAAAGCTTCACTTGCGGTTACAAAAAAAAGCACTAAAAGAACAGTTGTGAATAGAAAACACTGAAGCTAGGCGCAAAAATAAAAATCTTATTCCTAAATCAGACAGTTTAGACACTGCAGCTTTCTGTCAATGGAATTAGATTCAAAACCCTTTGAAAACATCAAAGTCTAAGCTTCTAATTATGTTTTGAAAGAGTCAGCTGTATTCATTTCAGTTCCTCTTTACATTATTTGCTTCACAGTAAAATAATCCAAAAAACTGTGAGAAAATTTTAAAAGTTTTTAAGCACTGTTTTAAAATCTCTGATCTGAGAACGGCATTAGCACACACTCAACAGCTGAGGTTATTTCCAGTGTTTAATTTGCATACTGTCATGTGTTTGAAGTGACACACTCCATGCTGTGAGGTCAATAAAACCTTCATTGTGCACCCCATCACTTCCACACGGTCTCTCCTCCCACTCTTTCACACCATGTCTCAACAATTTATCCCCGTCTGTCTGGACATTCAAGCATATTTAGAGCATTGTTGACATTTTAAAGTGGGTGTGGAGTGGAGTTAAGTAAAAGGTCAATCGTTCCATTTTCTTGCCAGTTATGTGTATTATGCGTCCATCCTGTGTCTGACCATGAATCATGTTTGGTTGACCACTGAAAAGAGACACCCACAGCAGTGAGGCCAAGCTACTTGACTGTTCGCAGCTCTTTCTTCACAGCTACAGTCCAGTGTAATACCTGCATTATAGCAGCCACTTTCTTTTTACCTTCACTCATGAATAACTACCTTTTTGTGGGAGTGCAGCATTATGTCAGAAGTGAAAGCTCAGAGCGCAGATGTCAATGAGTAACTTTGTAGTTGTTTCATAAATATGAAATATTCTGGACAATCTGAATAGACAAACTCCGGACACTCATATTAATAACTGGGCTGATCTTTCACGTTATGAATTATAAATCATGCTTTATTTAGCCCTCTGAGGAAAAGTGTCGACTGCACTTCATCCATCAAAACTACTGAGGAGCAGTCGACAGCCACAGTGCAGCACCAGGGAAACGCCTCCCATTTTCAGTCCAAGTTCCAGCTTTGGTCAAGGGTATACAATGAGTATTGTTAATTATACATGCATGTGTCATGGAAGGAAAGGAAGGAAGGAAACTCAAGCACATAAAGAAAATATTGGGGCAACATGCAAAGAAATGTCTCTGTTGGGCCCTCATAAGCAAACACATACCGGCAATTGGTCTTTTGGATCAGAAGCACAGGAGTATCCTGTGAAAGCTTGAGTGAGGACTTCGTCAGGAGTAATTTCAGTTCATCTGCAAGCAATCTGTTCCTTTTTGCTTGTGGAGATTGTGGGTGTTGAGTTGAAATTAATTCTCTTTGAAGTCTTTGATGTGGAAGCAGGAAAAAGAAGCAGTGGCTAGAAGATGATTGGTTGTGCCATGGCAAGAGCTGAGCCCTCTGGTGGATGGATAAAAACTGTTTACCCAGGCATCAGGACCCATGACTTAACAAAGGGCTACTGTATGAGCAGGCCAGAAAATTGTGCATTTATTTGAGTTGCAGAAGTGAAAGCCCAGGTCTCAGAAAAGAGTCCAAATGACTTTCAGGCAACCTGGATGAGGTTCTAAAGAATTCTGTGACTCAGGAGGACAAGTAATGAAGGCGCATGAGGTAACTCAGGTGAATATCAAGTGTCATCTTGAATAAGAACGAGCGCCCCAAACTACCATGCTCCCCCTTCTCTTCATTTGTATCCCTGCGTGCCCAGGTCATGCTGTGGATGGATGGAATGTGTGTAGGTGGGTTTCAGAGGCATCGGATTGCCAGCTTGGAGCTACCTCACAGCCCTGAAGCCATCCCTGAGTGATAGTCACCTTCACAGCCTTTGTAGAGCCGCAGTAGCACATGCATGACCTCACTGGCCATGTCGATCATAGACGAAATTTGATTTTCCCTGCATTCTAATGGGGTGAACAAGTCACATATTAGAATGATTTAAGTGACACAACAACAAAGACTTGGGCACGTCACATGGCACTGATCTGGCCTCAGAATAATTTGTTCAATAACAATCCTTAATGTACACTTTCAAACCTTTTATGATAGTGAATTTGACATTACGTAGGACTATACATGTTTTTTTGCAATGTTTTGAGGTTTGACTTATGCTTTATGAATAACTAATATTTGAATTCCACCTGGTACAGGATGATGACAGTAACTTCCATATGGACTACATAGTTGCTGCTTCCAACCTGCGAGCAGAGAACTACGACATCCCAGCAGCTGATAGGCACAAGGTAAACATTTTTATTACGTGCATCATTTAATTTAAGATTAATATTACAAAGCAAAAAACAGGGAGATGAAGATAGAGTGGGGGTGGTATAAATAAGTGAAAACAAGAAAATGGCACCGACCTCCTCCTCCTCCTCCTCCCTTGGGGTAAAGTTTTTAGTTGGTGCTGCACACACCTGCCCTAAAGCCACAGAAGCAGCCTGCTTAGCTTTTGTTCCTGGAGCAGAACTAATCACAGCACTTTACCTGTCGCCTGGGAGGTGACACCTGAGCCAGGCCTTCTACCGAGCACTGCTGCAGACTGACAGCCAAGACAGATAGAGGGTGGGGGATGGTTAAATCTGAAGCAAGGGAGGCAAAGAGGGTTACCCCTGTGTAATCATACAAAGATTTTGCACATGTTGCATCTTGCATGTCAATATGTTGCCATATGGGTCTCTCACAGTGATGTGTTCAAAATGGGAAATCATACAGTATATCTGCTACACAAGCCTTAAACACCTCACACTCCTTTTAAAAGCAGGCTTTCCTGTATCTCCTTTACAGAGCAAGGGCATTGCTGGGAGGATCATCCCAGCCATAGCTACCACAACGGCCGCAGTGGCAGGCCTGAGGGGCCCGGAGCTGGATAAGCTCGTGGAGGGCCACCGGGAGAACAGGTCCCGACGCCCAGCCCTTTTCCACCCGGCTGGCCGAGAT
>OMOW01029195.1:0-13371 GCA_900312555.1 Lamprogrammus exutus | reverse complement strand
ATACTTCTATAATTCGTGATCCTAATGCCGTAACCCCCTCCCACTCCTTTAAAACGCAGACTTCCCTGTATCTCTTTTCCAGACCAGGGGTTTTGCTGGGAGGATCATCCCAGCCATAGCTACCACAACGGCCGCAGTGGCAGGCCTGATGTGCCTGGAGCTGTATAAGCTCGTGCAGGGCCACAGGAAGATCAGCTCCTACCGCTCAGCCTTTTTCAACCTGGCTGTCCAGTATTTCGTCCTGTCCCAGCCGTGTGGACCTCAGCGCTTCACTGTGAGTAACAGTTCTATGCAGCCATTTTTAGCCACACTGATTGTTTCAAGTGAACAGATGAGATCTTGGAGCAGCCAGCCACTTAATGTAAGGCACTTTATTGAGCCTGACAGACGCTCACTGTGCATACTGCCGTTATTTAAGCCCGTCTTCCGTGTGGATAAATCTGTTCGTTCCTGTGCAGATTTATGTCCTTCCTCTCTGGAAAACATTAAATCATGAATGAGTGCTCTCAAAGTAAGAGACCCCTGTGAAATGGTCAATCTCTTAAATAAATATGCTTAGTCTTTAGCGTGCTCAGTATAATCCTCAAGGTTCTGCAGGATAGGGCATTGGGTAAAAGCACATATACACAGACAGACCATGTCTGTATCTGTGTTTTTACAAATTATATGAATCCAATGTGAAGGCAAATATGATTCAAAGGAGAAAGAAAAGGGCTTATTTTCTGAAAACAGACTCCCGTTGTGAGCAAGCCCACCCTGACCTTTTGAGGTTATACCCGGTTTGTGGTACCTAACATTATGGTATTGACCAAGCTTTAAAACAAAAACGGTCACATTTTAGGTCAGGTCTGAGAGCATACCCAGTGAAATTATTTTGCTGTTTTCCTATGGGCCTAACAGGTTCGCCCTTGATGATTCAACTTCGGAGTGTAACAGATATTGGAGCTGCCCTTGCTAGTTTTCTCTCACAGGGTATTGAACCTGTGACAGACAAGGGTCATTGGGGGTCAGGAAGTGGGGTAACCCTGCCCTCTAGGACGTGAGGGTGCATGGACAGGGGGCTCTGATACAGTATGGGTCTGGTTTCAGCTATGGTTACATGCAAAAATGCTGCAGCTGCATAAAAGGTACAATGAAAGCAGGGGCAGCTGTGACTTTCTGCTCCGCGCTGAAGTTCCGGGCATTCCCACAAAACAGCCGTGGTGCACTCATCCTTACTCACAAAGACCTCAGTGTTCTCATAGCTGCAGTCTGTAAACCTTTACACAGCACATTATTTGGTCAATCAAGTGTTTGCATGACATTTACTTCATTTATTTTCTCAAATTCACTGGCCCAAACATTTACCCTAAAGCAGCACGGAAAGTGTGATCCACTTAGTGATTACAAACTGACACCATAACAGTCAAAGGATATATTCAAATGTTGGAAATTTGTGGTCAGAGAGATGGAGAGACATTTGATTTCATTCCATTTTCCAAACCCGACTTCTTTCTGTTGGGCTTCTTCTTCCTCGCTTTTTGCAGCATCAGCGTTTAAGCTGGGGTATACTGAGCAGAGGAGTTAAGGCAGACACAGGAGGCCACCAGATGTTTAAAAAAGCTGGGCTTAGGTTCTCTGAGTGGGCACTGTTGGGGTGAGGAGCGAATCTTTGAGAGCGGAACATTGGTACGTATCAATAATGAGGAAAACATGTGCAGTTACGCACTCGGAGAGAGAGGGAGGGCGGGGGCGAGAAGACGTTATCTGCCAAATATATCGAGCCAGTTGAGTGGGAGATACTAATATCTTCGCCAAAGAAAATATTCCAGTATTTAGTCTTCATGATTAGTTTACATTTGTCCGTGATGCCTTCTAGAAAAGGTAGTCCTTGGTAGTCCTAGAGGACTCGTCTTTTTCCAAACCTCTTCCATATAGCCGACTGGGAAAGTCTGCTCTCATTTGGTACATTTGCACGCATGTTAAGACTTCCATTCTACTCCAAATAAGGCTTATTCAATAAATTGCTTTTTTAAATGTCTTATAAGATTGAAATCAGCACAAATTGTCGGTGTACTCGGACTAATAGATTATGTGTTTGTAAGTCAATTTACTTAAAGCATGTAAATTATCAATAGGCTTGGTATTACTGTAACCATTCTGCATATGCTTCTCCTCATCTGGTTTTACTTCATCTTGTAAACTGATTAAGATAATCCTTTATTTGTCCCACAATGGGGAAATTTGCATTTAAGCAACAAGTCATGTATATTTGACAAATACTAGAATCCCATTATTACTCTGCATTTTTGCCTCAACAGCAAAGTAGTAGCATTCATACCAACATACTACTGATTCTAGAAACACGAGTAACGAATCAGCATCAATTATATGTATTATAGTATTTAGTAGAAATTATATTGTTTAACTGCAGTCTAACAAATAACACAGTGAGCCCTGCCAAGCCTGACTAAACGTATAATCATAATCCATTGAAGTGTCAAAAGTCTTCATTCTCTGATGTTTTTCTACTGACTGATATTTCAAAGCATGAGAGTATCGTCAGAGTTTATCGTCTCCAATGCTCCAAAGGTCTCCCATGTCTGACATGTGGTCTAGACATTATCTCACTAGGATAGAGCCATAGATAAACAGAGGCATAACATAACGTTGAAGAACTACAAGAAGAGGTGTTTTTTAGTGATCCTTGATACATTATTGCGTACTGTGATACAGGAATCAGATCTTTTGTACCTCACTGAAATTTATACCCAGACATTTAAACAGAAGTCAAAAACTTCATGACTATATTTAGGAGCAGAAACCTAAAGCAGCGTACCTATTAATATACTTTGATGCACTTATCTGTGCCTGAGAAGCTAAATCTTGAAGATTAGAGGAGGTTTTATTAGGCAGCTTTTCAAGCAATTGCAGACGTGCAGCTGTTAAATATCACTGATCAGACATGCAGTATCAAGGGCTCAGATTACTTTTGCAATGACTTGAACCCTCGTGAGATCAGTCCCACTTCATTAATATCAAATAACAACACTCAGATCTCTTTGGTGGTACTGGTGGCCCACCCACTGTTCGTCCAAAGTGGAATCTGTTTTCACCATAACTGTGGACCATTACCAGGTGGTTGGCCATCAGCGTACATCAGTAGGACTGAAACAACCCAACTCAGAAGAGCTCAAAAACCCAAATGAGATGATTGTTATAATCAAGAACAAAGCTTTGTGTTGTGGATTTTGTGCACCATTCCTCTCTGCTCATGCATGACAATTTTACTCTATAACTAAAGTAAATTGCTGCTCATCCTCCCACCATTCTAGCCTTCTTTTCCATAAGTTGTTGCTTAAAGCAGCTGTTTCCCAAAATAGGAAGTTCCCCTGGCTTTCCCCTGCTGTTGTTTTCCTCTGTACAGAGGCAGAAATATGTAAACAAACTGGAGGCCATCCTTGTCTGCTCAACGCTGCACAAATCTTTGTATCGCTTTCCTCCCTGTGTTTATGCTTTCCAGTTGGGGCCAAGGCACAGGCCACTAAAGGAGGAGCAACACTGGCTGGCACTCGAAGATAGAAATCTCGACAGGGTTTGAAGAAAAGGGTTGTTAACATGTATGCTATATTCAGATTATCTGTACTTAAATTAAGACAAAATGTGAGTAAGGCGGCATTAATCGGATTCCACTGTTCTCTAAATATATATGATATGTTGTGTAATGTATGGGAAGTGTCGACCCATTGAGGAAATGCATGCAAAGGTCACTTACTACAACTATGGCGTTTACATACCTGAATAAATAGATTTATTACTCGAAGTAAGCATACACCAATTGATGCCAATTTCACTTTGACTATGGTGTATAAGTTTGAAAAATAAATCTATTTATTGTCTGAATTGGAGTATAACTGAAGTTTTAACTTGCAGTTTCAAGTATTGAGTGTGATTACTGAAACTTTCTGAACTCAAACTCACACTTCTATTGAGATTAATGTAGAATACAGCATGAAAGATATGTTCAAGATCACAATTATTCTACATCCAGGAGAATGTAATGCTTGTACGTTTTCATTTGATTAAACAAAGTTGCATAGATTAATTTGAATTTCTGTTTTTAGATGCATTGTGTGTCATTGGTTTGAAGGAAAACAACCTCAAATTACCTTGTGCAAGGCAATGTGTTTGTCGTACAGTAATTTGGCCTAAGGTGACCTGAACATAATAGCAAGCGCATCTCTTTGTTGCAGAGACTACAGCTATGAAAGTTCTTAAGAACAAAGATTAATGAATGTGCTACTGCAGCTGTAACTGAGCTGCTGCCTCAGTAAAAACCAAAGGCAGAGAACATAACCCCAAGTCAGGGCAGAGGAGTGTGTGTCATGCGGCTGGATTCATTCATAGCTGTCCTCAAGCCCTTCAGCAAAGTGGCCATTACTCCGTACCACTACCTTATGGTCTCTACTACCCTGCTAGGCTGCCTGCTGGTTGTGTTCCGTGTCTCTGCTTGCCTGCTCACAGCCTCCACGCCGTGGTCTGAACTTTGTGCCCTTTCATGCTCCCTTGCTTGCCGCTTTGCCCTCTCAGTCTCTTGTTTTCTCCCTAATTGAATTAGCAGTGTTGGAGGCAGGCTCCTGATCCTAAAGAAGCCAAGGTCAACACTCACACTGTTGCTTTGTTAATTGCCTGCAGAAACGTCTGGCTATTTCCGGCCTTTGCAGGAAGCAATGTATTGAAACCAGATTTCCCAGCACACACTTTGTGATCTTGCTGTATGGTCTGTGGCTCACCAGGAACACACAGGGGTTTTGTGTTCAAAATCTGCCCCTAAGACATTTTCATTCACAGCTCAGAGAAAAGCTTCCTGCTTAATATCTTAATGTGTTAATGTGTATTGTGATGTGAGAAAGAAGCAAGTTAGCACCTTTGTTGAGGAGTCATTCTATCCATGGTGACTGCATGTTGTTTTACATGCAAAGAGGAAAACCTGCAGCTACTTGAGTTGTGATTTGAGCACTTTTGTAATTGAAGGTCACACATCTGCCACACAAATAACAGGGATTGGCTAAAGGAGAGAAAGAGGACAACAACAAAGGGTGAGATTTGCCTCACATGTGGTTAAATCTGTGCTGGACTCCTTGGACTGTGCCAATGAGAAACAGGGTGAACAAGATCCAAGGCCTTCGCTTCTCCTTAGGGAGCTCCAGCATGGAGCGGCATTGTGGAAATTGTAACTCAAGACCCAGACATGAATAGAGCTCAGGGGATAATGAGTAATCTGTGATCAACATAGACGGCATGTGCCTTCTGTTGTTTTTCACTTTTTGTTGTTGCTGGTATTGTGTGGTTGGTCCTGCGTTGTTAAGTCATCTGTCGGTCCAGAGCGCATTGTTCCATTATTTCTGTTCTTTAGTTCCCCATCATTCTCTTCCCATTTATGTCCTTAACTGCAATATTACCACTGTACACTTCAGAGGTTGTTTATATATGTAAGATAAAATATATGTAAGAGCAGAGGATTGACAACACATACAATAGGCAATAGCAAATGTGAGATAATTTGGAGAGAAAAAAAAAAAAATCAGCCCCTCCTACATAGCTGTGTTCAATATAAACTTTAACCGTACTTGTGTATATTTTATGACTATGCAACTCCAACTTGTTTGTTGCATATGGTTCACCTCCTAGATTCAGCCCCTAATTCCATCAGATTATACAGCGGGCAGTGTTTTCTGATAATAGCCCCTGAAAATCATCACATCAAAAAATCGATGACATTTCCTCATTCCTTACACATCTCTGCCAGTTAAAATGCTGTATGATCCAGAGACTTGAAGGGGAATGACAACACAACCTTTTGTTCTGTAGTTGTCGGCTGCTCTGAAGTTGACCCTGACCTCTTACCTTACTGGAAGATACTACATGGAAATACAGTAATGAAGGATTCACAACTTTTGGAAGAGCAGTATAGAAACTATTCAGGCTAGACTCTGTTTTAGCAGAAGTATTTTGTCTGCTAATAGTCATTAGATTGTTAGTATACTATTACTTAATAGCTAATTTCATCACATAGCTTGTGTTTTTGGATGAGATTTACTTTCAAGCAGCTTGCTCATGTGTTGTTGTGGTGATAGAAAGTAGCTCTCGCATCTTAATGTGCAAGGCTCAAAATTCACCCTGACTGAAGCATCTGAGCATGACTTTATATTCACTGTTTTTTTCACATTACTCCCCTTGCTCTCCTCTTGAGGCCCGTTAGACACTGTGGGAGCAGCATGAGGAAATTATTAGAGCCTCTCTCATTATTCTCTCATTAAAGTACCAATGCTTGCAGGAGACATGCAGCAGGCTTCTCATTATTAACATTAGCTTTTAATTTATAGGCTGTTCCTGAAGTCATGAATTTACAAGTTAACTCATTTACTATCTTTCCTTTTTGCTTTCTTTCTCTCTTTTCTATAAACACACAGCGACATACAGAGAGAGAGAGAAGATTTTACCTCATACATCGACACAAAGATTCCCAGCTTAGGTCACTTGTATGTAACAATGCCTCATGTCGTGGATGACACCCAAAGATAACAATATAATATAGAAGCACTGTAGCTGAAATCGTTTCA
The DNA here is from genome assembly GCA_900312555.1 of Lamprogrammus exutus. Classification (NCBI taxonomy): domain Eukaryota; kingdom Metazoa; phylum Chordata; class Actinopteri; order Ophidiiformes; family Ophidiidae; genus Lamprogrammus; species Lamprogrammus exutus. The sequence continues at coordinate 6,769 of OMOW01029195.1, read as the reverse complement.
CCTCATGGGTGACGTTAATGACTTGGATATGTCATGGAAACAGACATAAACTAGGTTTTTACTGGTTTTAAATGCCACATTAATGTGCTCATAAAGGAAGTGGAGCAGCTTGTTTATGTCCATAAACTGCAGGGGGTCTTAATAAGAGCTTCCCATGGACCCTGTGTTGATTTTGTGCTTCACTAACAAATTAATGATGTGGCCTCAAGTCGAGAAGTTGCATGCATGAACTGGCATTTTTGATTCCAGAGACTCAATCACCAAAATATTTTGAGGGAGATATGCACATAGGAGTAGTAAATAGTAGTAGTAGTAGTAGTAGTAGTAGTAGTAGTAGTAGTAGTAGTAGTAGTAGTCGTCTTACTAAAGTAGTTGTTTGGTGGATAACTTCCTTAAAGGCCCTACACTCGTACATATCACATTTTCAGTTATTTTGGCTGATGAAACCTCTTCAGGACTGTGTGGGCATGTACACAGTGTAGATGATTGACATTGACATCACATTTACATGCATGTTAAAACAGACCTAGATTATGTGACTGCAAGTCAATTTGCTCCGGCATGTAAATGTTATAATTGGAGTAAACCACCTCTGCGTGCATTTCCTCACCTGGCCGACTCTCTTCATACTTTGATTGCACAAAGTTTCATGTCAATGTACAACCAGTCAGATGACGTCTTATTTGTTACAGTCCAACAGTAGATCTGCAAAATATTACTGTTTACATATATTGAGCATTGTATTGAACTACAGAAATCAATAATATGCTCCAGGAGCCTCGAGGATGAGTTACATCATTCAACACCATGTCAACAAAGAGTGTGAGGTCTGCTGTGTATATCAGCTGATCAACGCTACGAAATGGGTTGTAGCACCAAAGAGCTTACAGATCACAGTGATTACATGGACAATTGTATCCATACTACTAATATATTCTAACACAGTGTAATGTCAGGCTGGGATGAATCGAATACAAAATCAAATGTTCACACACATTTGACTTTAAAGAAAAAGAAAGACAGATATAAGCAACTATAAAAACAAAATAATAATAATAATAGATAGTGGGGTTAAATTCAATCTATTGTTGCTCTAGCACGGGATAAATACGCCTGCTTGTTTCATTGAGTTTGCTGTATTGCTTTTGAAGAAATTGATTGATAATAATATTGGGAAATTACTATTTTACAATTTAAAATATATATTTTTTAAATAATTGGAATTGGATTGGCACCAACATTTAATGGGTTCTTCCCTTGGCCATGCCCTACACGAAGGCCTGCACCAAATTTTGTCAAAATCAGGTCCAAATGTTTGAGTAATCCTGCGAATAAACAAACACTCATCCAACAGATGTTGAAAACATTAAAAAAAGAAGTAACACCATAGAATGATAACGCAATCAAAGGTCTTTGCTGTGACCATCTGCAGTATATCACTCTTTTGTCACTAATTCCTTTATGCCTATAAATCTGTCTCAACCATTTGCTCTTTGAGTGTCTCTACAGGCTCCAGCGTGTCAGTGGCCCATTTGTAAAAGGAGCATTTTATTGACTCGTTCTCCTGCCCCAGGTCATTTTAGTCAGGTGGAGTGCTGTTATCTTCTCATTTGAAAGACAATCACTTTGAGATTCTGTTTGCTGTTTTACACGTCAATGGAAGTCATTCAGAAGCAATGAACTGCTTTTAGGCTGTGTGTCAAACTCGACACTCTCCTGAGAAGTGACTGCTGCTCTCTTTATGGTTCCTCCTCCAACCTGGACTAAAAATTATGCTTACAAATTGTAACTTTTTGAGCATTGTCAGTTCCTATGGTCCAACTTGATAAATCTCTCTTGCATAGGTAGTGTATCCTGTGAATCTCTGGGGTGTCAGGCTGATAATTGCAGTGGGCTGGATTGAGCATTTGGAGGTGGAGGGTTTTGGGGAAAGCCATCTGTCTCCTAATAGCAGCCCACAGACAGTGACGATCAATAGTGATCAGGTAGCAGATGACACTCCCTTTAAGACAAAGGGACCATTTTACATGACAGTCACCCCATGTAAAAGTGCTATTCAGTGAAAACATGAGCAAAGGCATCCCAGGAGACACACATACACAAACACAATTCCAAACATATTTTTTTTATCCTTTATTTGCTCAGGGTAGGTTCATTTGCTGTGAATGCTCTTTGCAGAAATGCCCTGCTCCACAGCCCACACTCAGCCCACACGCTACACAGACACGTGTAGATTACCTTAAGTTCCAGAAGCAGTCTGGTGACCTTATTGACCATTTAAAGGTCATTGGAAACATCACCGACTCATGACTACTGGCTCTGACGTCTGTGGAGGCATTTTCATATGAGAATGATGCAGTCAGCAGAGAAAAGAGGAAACAGATGATCCTCTTCCATTGTCTGTTAGTGCAACATCTAGTTAAAAGACAAAAGATATTTCTTGAAATAAGTTTTAGTTCAAGAGAATATTTGATTTCATGAATGTTATTCTTAACTCTTATGTAGTGTGACACAGCGTCACATTGCTGTATGTGAAGCACTTCGAGTTTCACGCTTAGCCAAAAAAGGACTTCACAAAGGCAGATGCTGTATAATAAGATTTAACAAACCTTATGAAGCACACCACCATGTAGTATGCTGTATGTGCAGCATTTAGCAGCTTCACATCTGTTTGACAGCAAATAAATGCCATTTGACTTTTGCAGACATAGTCTAGGCCTAAACCAGAACATGAGACCTGAGTGGAAAGTTATCAGATTGTCCACATAAAGAACTAGATGCTGAAAATATGATCATAAAGACCACACATACACACCACGTGCCTCCCTTAAAGCTCACTTTGAAGCCCTCCAAAGGAAAACGTTTACCTTTGAAGAAACAGCCCTCTAGCCACAGTGGGTTGTAAAAATGTTCCCACTGTTAGGGTTGTGGCCAGATAATGGAACTGAGGAACGAGCATGACATTGCCGTTTCTTGTGGCGTACTGCAGCGTGGAGGACTTATCAAGCTTTGCCAACAGAGTCCAGCTTCCTGTCTCCAAAAGTGCTCCATTGTCTTAAAGAGCCAAATTGCAGCTTATATCACGATTTTACTCTAAATGCCGTGCGTTGTGTAAAATGGCAAGCGTGACTGCTGTGTGCATGGAATCGCAGTCAGACTGGGAGTCATTCTGCTTCCATATCAGCCAGGAGACACAGGTTCACTGGACTCAGAGACTGAACTTCCTCTGGCTCTGCTGCATTCCCATGGCCCCTTAATGTCCTGTGTGTCAGTTAACATTTATATCTGTAGCCTCAGCCTTCTATTTTTGGCTTGCATCAATCAGTCGTCCTTGTTATCCTTGTCAGAGAGCATGTAGTTCATCACGTGCTGTGCAAGCTGCCCTAGTAAGGTCTCTTGAATCTATAAAACTTGTAAAAATACATTTAATAACATTTTGCACCTTGCTTAAAAGTAAAAAAAAAAAAAAAAGACTATGACTAAAATAGGAAAATAGGAAACCCTCTCAACACAAAGCTGATGCACATGTGAAAGAATGCAAAAATAAAGACAAATTGGCAAAAGTATACAATGAGGATGCTCTCCCTAGCGCCAAAATGAAAACTATACTTTACTGAAAAACTGGGCTTTATTCATGTAAGGCTATGTCATATATTTCTCTTTCTGTTTCTCCATATTTCCATAGCAGACACACAGGTAATGTTATGTTAAGTGAACTCTTGGAAAATCACGAATGTTCTGCATCATTTATTTATTTTATTTTATTTCCTGGAAGCCACTACTCTCAGGAAGAGCAGAGGGAGTCTGACCTGCCAGTTTCCTGTCAACAAGAGGAAGTATGAGTTGGCTGCTCATGCAGATGTGGGGCGGGGGGGTTCAGGCCCCATGGAGAAACATGTTTTTTAATCATATCATGCCTAAATTGGACATAGTTTTTCTGTTATTTCAACCCACAGTACGAAGGGTGAACAGCGACAGACAAAAGAAAACATTAAATGAATTACCTATGTCTTTGTGTACTTTTAACATAAAAGAAAAGACGATTTAAATCACCAGTTTAGAGTGAGCTGCAAACACCGCACATGTAAGCATGACATGCGGATGAAAACTTAAAGTGTCATTAAAGTTCCTTTATCGCTTTGGCAAAACTGGCTGGGTCGTGATTTAGAGGAAGTTCAGAGCTGCGCTCATAGTGCATACTGTGATATGTGGACAACTGATGAGAGTTTTGGCTGCCCTCCAACAATAGAGTAGACAGAATATAAACTTGTGCGGCAGCCATTGTGGCTTTATTTCAGTTGGACCAGCAAAGTGGCCGTTTGTCTCATCCTTTCAAGTCAAGCATGGCACAGTTTCTTTCTAAAAGCCCTGGTTTTGATGCACCAGCTCTGGTTTTATGTCCCAACAGAACTCTGGATCCCTGAACCCTCTCATATGAAAGCAGAGTACTGGAACAAAGCACAGTCATGCTCATGGATAAATCAATTTTTAAAAAGCCACTATCAAGGTAGGACAGCTTGTAGAACACTTGACGTCTTCCGTGTGTTTACCTCTAACGGTTCTTTTGTAATGCATTTGGCATGAGCTAATTCTGCAATCACAACCAAGCTCGGCCTGAAACCACAAGGCCGAGCTGATTGTCTGCAGCTGTGATTGGGCATGTAGGGCGCTTGGCGGGGATTGCTCAATTGCTCTTGTTGTCAACGCAAGGAATTGAAAAGGTGACTTCTCAGACGGTTATTCTACACTCTAACCTCAACTTAACCTTGCCCGGCATTAATTAGCTGCAGTGACGACGTAATGATTCGTTAATGGTTGTAAAGCCAGTGCTCTAATAAATGTGAGTTAATCGCAATCATGCCACTTATTTTCCCAAATGTTGATGTACTGGAAGGTTTTTAGTTTTTATTTTGAAAGCTCCATCACAAAATAGATGTAGATGTGGGAAACTTGAAAACTTTTGTAATTGTTTCCAGCTCCCAGCATTCTTGCTTATTTTTCTGCTCTCCCGTAGTGGTGAATGGATGATGTCACTCTGGATTCCATGTGGACCGATGGGGTCGTTGATTGGCTTCAGGCTCCTGTTGGAGCCGTGCGACAGATATGAGAGAGGAAGGGAGGGGAGAGAATAAAAATAGCCTGCCTGGTTTGCATTGTGTAAAATCTGCATCTACACACAAAAGCCCCAATGAAAAACACTGGCATGGGACCGCTCTCATAACGCTGAAGAAGGGGGTCCGTTTAGAGCCAAACAATGACTTTGTGTAAATGTTTCTGTTTGCTAGATTATTTCAAATAATGCTCTTTTTGTATTTCGAGCTCTGTTCTGCCAATGGAATTGTGAAAGCTTTCACTGATAATTCACCCCATGCAAACATAGAACAAGCAAACCTGGCCAGGAGTAAGGTCTGCATCATGCAGACAAAACCTGCTTTGTTTGGGAAGCAGGACAAAGGACCCTAGACACCCCGTCAGACTTGAGGAGAAGTCTGCCTCGAGTGTGTCTCCGTATCCACAGACCTTAAAGTGGTGGGAGTAGTGTGGGGTAGTCAAAATGTTCCCCTTGGCTGCTGAAGCAGAGATAATTGGACCCAGGTTTAGCCTGAGTTTTGGTATTCACGAGCCAAGATTTGATCTTCACAACTTCTTTCAGTAGACAGTGCCTGTCCAGAGCAAGGCCAGCTGACTAACGGACGTATGACATATTTTGACCTATTTTCTCTGTGCAAGGAATCATGATTCCTTTTCGGTCAGGTGATGTATCCCCCGTGGTGGTATGATTTTTATGGTAAACACGTGTTATGCAATACTTAAACACGTACGGCATCTATCCAGCTGCAGGAGAAACAGTTGAATTTATGTTAGTGAGGGATTGAATTGATCATTTGATTGATTTAGAGCCCATTGATCAGAAAGACAACAAGCTGTGTGTAGTGACCATGAATTTCCATTAATGCATACATATCAATAGAGGACCATTGAAGTATTGTGGTCAGCAGTGCATCAGTGTGTGTTTCTACTATCTTCCCCTAGTCTGAGTTTTTTGCCTAACAGACAGATTTGGTGTGTGTTTCACAGTGGACTCAAATCATACAGGAAACACTGAAGGAAAATATCTCTTACACATTTGCACTCCGGCTATTTGATGTGCACTCTGGCAAAGTGTGTGGAAAAATTCCTATGTTGTTATTTCACAGCCCAGAGCAAATCATTTATATCCACACAGTTGCAGGTTTTATTAGCCACATTCTTCACCTTCTGTCTTAAGTTGCACTAAGATCTGCCTCCAAACGACTGACACTACGTGGATTTGGCTTTTTGATTATTTTTCTGTAAGGATAATTTTTGCAAACACAATATAGACGAACACAGAGAAAAGCAGGAGAGTCCCGTTGTTCATACTCCAGAAGAAGGAAGCACCTTCTTGACCTTATTGCTGCTTGTGTTTGGGCCTGTGCTTGAGCTTCCAGGGGGCTGCTGATCGCTCTCAGCTGCTTCCTAACAAAGTGATGAAAAATGCATTCTGTCTGTTTTGTGAGTGGTCATGACTGTTGCTATGGAACTAAAGATTTCCTGCCCATCTTACGGCAAGTATCCCCAAGGTACTTCTTCATCTTTCAGCTTTGTGTCTGTGTGTGTGTGTGTCATGTGTGCAATGTGTCTATCGGCAGGTCGCCGGAAAGGAATACACGTCGTGGGATGCGTTCCATGTGGAGGGCAGACGTGGCGGTCAGCAGGAAATGACCTTGGGGGATATGATCCAGTCATG
>OMOW01029175.1:0-11566 GCA_900312555.1 Lamprogrammus exutus | reverse complement strand
CGCCAGATCTACTCTCTCCCTCTCCGCGGCGCTCTCCCTCTATAAACATAGAGTCGTGATATTATAGAGATAAGGGTGTGTGTGTGTGTGTGTGTGTGTGTGTGTGTGTGTGTGTGTGTGTGTGTCTTAGAGTAAAGCACACCATCTCTGCTAGGACACTGGCTTTGGTACCCCTGGTGGTAATACTAACATAGTCCAGTGATATTATAGATTAAGGTGTGTGTGTGTGTGTGTGTGCTTAGAGTAAAGCGCACCATCTCTGCTAGGATCTCTAGGAGAATTAGAAAGTTGCTCAGCTGTAACAGTTACAGATTGAATCAATACTGTGTAGGTTTCTCAGAGGCCACACACGCCTTCGCCAGTGAAACTTTACTCTAAATTTCTTACTATTTTTAACCTTCTTATTCAACATTTGCAGTGGCAAACTTGAAAATACAACATACTATGTCCATACTGCCTCACAACTAAGGCCCAAGGAATACGATTTGCCAGACATTGACTCCCAGTTGATGTTTATCAAATTGACAGTGATGATGCGGCGTCTGTGACATTTCAGCCATTATCCCGCCAGCATTTTCATTTCCTTATGTGTCAGAACTGAGGTGACAGAGCCGGGATGAGACCAGACGAGTGCACAAACAGCAGCACTGCTGGCTGGAAACAATATCTGCCTCCATGCAGTAGCATAGCAACCACTGGGGTGCCTGTGTAGCACTGTGGGCACATCTGTATCATGTCCACTGGTGCACACGGAGGAGTGAGGGTAACGATCTTAATCTGGGTTTCTTACTGGGTAGTGACTCACTGAGGCTGAGTTGCATCATGGCCACGCTCAAAGACATAAATGTCCTCCCAGTGTCATTGAAACTAAACGGTGAGTCATTTCATGGCTTGATTTTGTATTTTTCACTGTCACACCTGCAGTGGAAGTTTAATTCAATTTAGTTCAGCTTTATTGTCATTGTAAAATGTACAAAGCACTAATACAATGAATCTTTGAACTCTCAGGTTGCGCTGTAGTACAGACTGTATATTAAAAAAAGAATAATAAAGATTATACAGTATAGCAGAAACATCTGAGCGATGGTTACTACTGCTAGGATACTGTGCAAATAGTGCAGATAGTAGGAAAACTGATAAGAAAAACATTATGCAAACATAGCAGTAAAACTAAAATAGAGGCTAGACAATGAATTATATATGCATGCACATGCTACAATAGTTCACTACAGTATACACGCTGGCTATACATTGCTCTTTTTACACACCATAGTGGACATGTGTCAATAGCATAATATTAACAGTAAACCCAATATGTAATAAAAATATACACCAAAACAAAAGTTATGTGAGCTGCAGGAGGGCAGAATAAAATAATAAAAAATAGAATAAAATTGAAATGAAATAGTGCACCCTTGTGGCAGAAAGTCACACACAAAGTCACTAACATTGATTCACAATTTTGTCTCGCTAATCCAATTTCATTTTTCAAACTGACCAATCACAGATTTATCAAAGGTCAGAGAAGCAAGCTGAAGGGTTGCCGGTTCCATCCCTGCCCTGGCAGGTGAAATCTGGGCTGGTGAAGTGAATGAGCAGCACCTGCCTCTCCCTCATTCCCACCACTCAGGTGCCCTTGCGTATTAATACTTATTGGTACCCAGAACTGCTCCAGTGGAGCTGCTCTGTGGCCAGCAGAAAAGGCTGTGGTTGTGCTAGGGAGCTTTCAGGTGTGAGTGTGTGAACAGGGCGTTCCTGCGAAAACAACATTAATGCTTAGTGGACCTTCCCTGAATAAACAAAGATTCAGTCACAACACTCTTTATCTGGCAAATGATGTTTTTCCTGCTTTAAATCTGCTTTTGTTGCCCACCTGATCACATAAACCTCAGGATTAATGATTAGCCTAACAGTAATAGATTGTGTGAACAGCACATATGAATGTATTTACAGTGTTCAAACTGTCAAATAGATAGATGCAGACCAGGTTTTGTATCAGTTGAAACAAATATATTCTACCACGATAGAAATTCTACAAAAGATAAAGAATGACCTGAGCATTCAGTTCACAGGAGGCTGATTTTGTATTACTGGAAAGGAGAGGAAAGAGATGATTTTAAGTAAATAATTGACAAATTAATGTGTTTCTTAATATTATGGATACTTCCACTGAGTTATGGAAAGTTTCAGCATCCAGACTAAACCAAAATCAACCAAAAGGCTCCAGCACTCCAATTGAACTCTCTTTACTGGGAGAAGGCTGCTCAGAGAGGGTGCTGCTGTGAAAGAGGAGACCACAGCAGCAGGGATATCATGTTGTTGCATGGAAAGTCTGACCTTACCTGAGGTTACCAGACCACTAAGTTTGGGTTCTTTTTTCTTAATAGTGTATTTTTTCCACGTTATTTTAGTATATTTTGACATTCTAATTGTTTGTTTTTATATATGTATGTATAGGAAGGAAGACAGCTAAATACTGTTAAAGGAGGATAATTTACGCTTTATAAAATGAAACCCTTTAGTTTGTGAATAATTTTCTCCTCCTATTATTATTATTATTATTATTGGTGGTGGTGGTGGTGTTATTAAATATTTGAAGATATTTTTATCCAGTAATTTACAGTAACAAATGACATTTTGAAATAATATCATTACATTAACGTGTCAGAATAGACATGACGTTGGTGTTTAATAGTCAAATCCCTTCTGTCTGGTGATATATAAAAAAAGAGGACACTTTCCCTTTAACAAATGACGCAATGCGGTTCAACTGGTGGCCCACTCCGTTGTCGTTGTGTAGCTCGCTTGGAGGTGGGACCGGGGCCCGTTGTTGCGCACGGTAGACCGGGGCCGTCGATGCTGCTGCGCCGAACCTTAAACCACGCAGGATGGAGTTTTTACTGGGAAACCCGTTCAGCACACCGGTGGGACAGCGAATCGGTAAGATCTATACATGATATATGTCGTTACATTGTCCTCCCCAGATGGTTCAGTCAGTTCGCTGTCATTTTGCGGAGTCACAGCGTCTAAACACACACGTGTGCAGCTGCCATTGTCGCTATAAACGTGATTTGCTGTGTGAGCTGCAGCGATTTAGTCGTGTCACCTTAAAGCAGGAATCTGAGTTATATCTATTAAGACTGACAAGGAAACTGCTGCTTAAAGGTTTGATTGACGCGACCTTAACGCAATCAAATAAGAGGAGGCGGGACACAGAGGTCGCGTTCGTCAATGTGATTGGCTGTTATCATGTCTGTTTATCCTGCTATCCACTGGGCGGGACACATCCTCCTGACCCACATTTATAAACCAGTGTCGCCAAATAGAATTGATATCAGTTATGTGTACATGAATTGGTGCAGAATATGGTTAACGACTTAATCAGTGTGCAGATTGTCAGGTAGCTCTTCATCATACATCAAAATGATTAAATCGTCACCTGACAGTGTGTGCCATGCATTACCATTTGTTTCAAGTTAGAATTGCAGGTTGTGGTTACTGCAACATTCATCTATCTGATTGTCCATAATTTCTCTCCACCTTTGCCCCACAGAGCAAGCAACCAGCTCAAGCCTCCCATCTGAAGACTGGGAGCTCAATATGGAAATCTGCGATGTGATCAACAGCACAGAGGAAGGGTGTGTGTGTGTGTGTATGTGTGTCTTATCAGTGGAACAACTTTATCCTTAGTGGCTACATTCCTCTGACTGTTGAAAATTATCAAATTACAGGCCACGAGATGCAGTCAGAGCCGTAAAGAAAAGGATTGTGGGAAACAAGAACTTCAAGGAGGTTATGCTTACACTGACCGTAAGTCCCAGTAATCCTCGTTCACCTCCCTCGCGACTGTATTTCTCTGTATCGGGTCAATATTGATGACCTGTCTCAAGGGTAATCTGACATCAGATCTGATATTAGGGATTGAGTTCTGAATCGTTATTTTTTGTGATCTTTTTACGTCTGTAAGCATGTGTGTCTACACTCAAATCTGTCCCGCCCAGGTACTGGAGACCTGTGTGAAGAACTGTGGCTACAGGCTTCACATCCTGGTGACCACCCGGGAGTTTGTAGAGGGGGTCCTGGTCCGATCGATCATACCAAGAAACAATCCTCCCTTGATCCTGCATGACAGAGTGCTCAGCATCATACAGGTGACGAATAGTAGCATTTAATAATGATCATGTAATAATCATCTCAGTATTGACAATCAGAGCCTTTTTGTCCCTTTGCTTTACTGTCTCACGTCAAGCTGTGTTTGTCTGTTGTCAAGGCGTGGGCTGATGCATTCCGCAGCTCACCTGACCTGACGGGTGTGGTGTCTGTGTATGAGGATTTGCGAAGGAAAGGCCTGGAGTTCCCGATGACTGAGGTGGATGGCAACTCGCCCACCCAACCCCCCAAAAAGGTACAGGTGTGACTGGTGCACCTGCTAACCTGCGTGCTCTTCCAACTTCCTTGACTATGTATTTCCTGAATTTCACTTTTCTTAACTTTCCCTTCTGCTCCTGTCTCTCTGCCTTGCTTACCAGAATGGGCCTGTTGTCACTCTGTCTGCTGCACACCTTGCACACAAACCTCCCCCCATCTTCCTGCAGGCCCATGAGCCAAAACAGAACCAACAGGGAAGCAATGCCTTCACTCCCTCCCAGGTGATGGGACCTTCTGCTCTGGAGATCTTTAAGACTTGACGTGCTGACACATTGCATTTCATTTAATCACACAGTGCTGTCTCTCTCTGCAGAGGCTGAAATTTTGTATTAACGCTCAGTTCAAAGCCTGTTTGCGCCTATGCTTTTCATTTTTCTCCAACACTTTTGATATCAATATTTGCTTTTGCAACAAGTATGATAGCTATGTTTGTATTGAATAAATACTGTTGATATTCTAGATGAGGAAGCTGAAGGCGGAGCTGGGAGTGGTGAGAAGCAACTTGACTGTGATGTCAGACATGATGAGTCAGCTGGATCCCGTCACAGCGAAAAAAGCAGACATGGAGCTGCTGGAGGTATAAGAGGACTCAGGATTCCCTCGTGCACTGCAGCAGAGGCAGAGATGCCATATTCTGCTCTTCATCCCATTTCCATCAAACAACAAAACCACAATCATGTTAGCCTCTTGTATATAGGTTAGATTGTTGACGCCCTGCATCAAAACCATTACCATACAGTCAGTGTTTTTCTAAACCTCATATTGAGAAACACTGTCTACAGTCTCTGATCTCGCACTGTATACTGTCTGTGTTGCATGCAACCCCCCCTTTCTCTTTCTGATTCTCTCATTAGCAGTTATACACAATGTGTAAGGAAATGCAAGACAGGATAGTGAAAATCGTACCAAGACTCAGCGAAGAAAAGCTGATCGAAGAGTTGCTGGCAGCCAACGACGAGATGAACACCGCCTTCACTCGCTACCACAGGTGTGACTACGTATTATTAATAAAATAAGAGAAAGATAAATATTTCAGCTATTGTTTATTTGATGACGTACATTTCTTTCTGTTGTTTAAAGGTTTGAAAAACGAATAACAAACGGCCAAAACACAACACAGAAGGTAAAAATGTGTTCATAGTGAATACATTTATTATCTTGATACTGTGAAATCTTTGTACGATGGACTTTCAAGATGATCCTTTATTCTCTCTCAGAGTCACACATACGTCAATGTACCAGACCTCAATTTGACAACTGAGCCTGTCAACCAATCAGGGGTCGCATCAGGCACCACCAACAGCAGTCTCAGCCAATCAACCGCTGACTCTGTGTCCAGTCAGCTGGCCAGACTCAGTAAGTACTCACTCGCATACTGTGTATACTTTGACAAAGGACGGTTAGTGAACACCCTTTGGAATCTCCCGCACTTCTGCATGAATTTGCTCCTCAAAAAAATCTGTGTAACATCTGGTGAACATCTGGTGCTACTTTGGCTGCGAGTGGGTGCAAAGAGTCTCTGTGCACGTGTCCACCAGAAGACAAACACTGAAAAACAATTTGGTTCGTGGAATGACAAAATGTTCCTCCATTACCACAAAATGTTCCTCCATTTTGTCATTCCACCATACCACTACGCCGGAAAGTTTGCTGTGAGTCTGAAGTTTGCAAATCACTGCCTGGATGTTGTCGACGGATTTATCTCCCTACACAGCTTCACCTGTTCAAGGTAGAAACCAATCCAATTGTTGGTGTGTTATAATTTTACACAGAATGTATTGGTCCATCAAGTAGGATTTAGCACACCACATTTGTGAGGGATTAACACAGAAATCCAGGTAATTCCAAAGGGTTCACTAACTTTCCCGTGCCACTGTATGTGCTGTTTATCAGTTCAGTGCTTAAAATTCACTTATTTTATGTTTTATTTGGCAGGTACGAGTGAATCAGATGAGGCATTGCTGCAAAAAAACAACATCCAAACACACAGGTACAGATGCCGTAATCATACCATTTTATAGTGCCAGTGATAGAATTTCCCTAAGTAAATACTGTGTGAATAACAAATGTGTGTTTTGAATACTCACAACGTTCTTTGTTTGGTGAGTTTTCTGGAATGGCTCTTTCGTTCCTTCTAATTGCTTTAGTTTACATGGCTGTTAACGAAGGTAGACATTTTGTGTTTCAGTGAGCAGAGTGAAGTTGCAGTGGACGACTTTGCTCAAGCTGAGGACAGCAGACTACAAAGCGCTGTAAGTAAAGATACCACTTTGTTTGACATAGTTTGGTCACTAGTGTTTTATCAAAAGTCATGTGTGATTTTCCCTCATTTATCATCTGACCTTAAGATCACCAGAAAAAATGAAATGTGGAAATTACTTATCTGTTTTATGAAACTTTTCAAGCGTATGAATCTAAAAAATACAAACTCAGTTTACAGTGTATTCAGAAAACACTGAGAACGTTTTAATTTTTCTGCATTTTGATTCCTTATGGCCATACACAAACATTTATTGAATTCATTTTCCAGTTGAACACCTGAAATGTATATCAAACTGAAGACAAAATGAAGGGCCTACTGTCTGGACGTGATTGTCCTCCCACCTGGCAGTACCCTTAAAGTCCAGACATTCAATAACCAGCCCTTGGTTTAGTACTTGTGTGTGTATATGACCTTAATTTGACTGTTCTTCACCTAAAATAACTCTCTGTCTGTGCACGAAGGATGACAGCCAAGCCTCCAGCCGGCAGTTCCTCGCCAAAGTTAGATTGGATGATTAAAAGGGGAATGGTGGGTCTCATCTGTCAGTGCAGTAATCGTCCCCGCCCCAAATGTGTCCTGGTTTCAGATTGATTCATCCTCTGTCTCTTGGTTTTATCATGGCGTTGGCAGTTTTGTTTTGCTGTGGTTTGGGTAGTTTTCATTTGGTCATATTTTATTTTTGTGGCTTTGGTGGCACAGGTACAGAGACAAAACACAATGGTTTGCATGTTTTTTTCCCCAATATATTAAAGAGAATCACATTTTTACTGAGTTACGTTTTCTCACTCCAGAGCATGACACTGTGTGGTTTGGTGGATTGTTGTGCAACCTTCCTCATTTGTTGTTATCTTGGCAGTCGTGCCATTTTTTTCTGTTTCGATTTTCTGTCACAGCTCCTCATTTTTGATAGTTTGGTACATTTTTGACATTGTAGGTTTTTATCAGCTGTTCTACTCACAATCTCTGACTTAAGTTTTCTTTCTTTCGTAGATTCCGATTAACCAGTCCAGTATAATGGATGATATTGAGAAATGGCTGGAACTGGAGGATGAGGTGAGTGGCTGGTTGACTTAAATTCTGTGTCTTTTAGTTTACTAAATATTAATTCCGGTCAAGTTCATTACTTATTTTATATATTTTAGTTTTACTGAGCACTTCAGTTCTTCACCTTCAACATGTAGCACAATCACTGAAATGCTCACAATGGCATAAACATGTATCCAATTTCCTGATCACTCATTGTCTGAAACTTGATTGCATTATTGTATTAGATTCTGTATGTTTTAGTTTTTAACTAGCGAAAGTGAGATGGCAAGTTCAGTCACTGTAATGCTGTGTTTACGCCTTATCGATATTCTGTAAATTCAGTTGCGAATTTGGAAAAGCTGTTCGTGTGAAACTTCTACAGTGATAACGAAACATTCTCATGCTCTGGTTTTTGCCATCTGGTATCAGGAATATCAGATATGTGTCAAAATGACTTGTAACATAAAAGTCCACTTTATTCTAAATTGTCACTTGCATCCACATTGATGCGTTCAACTGTACCCTGAAAAGAGAAAATTGTCTACCTTAGTTTAAAAAGAATAATAAATGAATGAAATTATATAAAAATGCTTTTTCATCTGACTCAACTACTTCCATTATTCTGCTTCTTCCAATACACATGCAGCATTTGTATTTGTTCTGATTTGGTTTTGGATCCAGCTGTTGGAGTGAAGCTACATTAACATGTACATTTTGTGACAAAGTTTGGAAAACTGTGATCTTGATGGCAAAAACAAAGAAACATGAGATTGAGCATGAACATAACTGGAATTTATCTGCAGTTATAAAAACACATGTAAAGCAAAATCATTTTCTCTACAGAATGATGACTTTGACGATGCAGACGGCGTGACCAGTGAAGGTGAGAGTGCAATTCCTTCAGGGTTTAGGCACTGTATGTGGTGTAGGTGGCACTATGGGCTGCACACATGCTGTGAACAGTCACTCTAACAATCTATTCAAGACTCTATTCAAAGTTCTGACTGCTAATACATACACATCTACAGTAACTGTAAACTGTAAAATTGTTTTGAGGATTATGAAGAATATTAACTTCTCCACAAAGATGGAGAAGGCTCAAAGATGTCTGAAGCTCAAACCACTGAATCACTAGTCTGCCTAGTTCACCCAGTTAATTGCATATTTACAATCCACACTCTCATTATGTAATCATGCACAAACCACTATAGCCATGCTGTCACTTACTTTAAAAACAGTTGCAGGTAGCTATTAACAAGATGTTATTAGAATAAAATATCTTATCTTGTCTTGTTGACATTTTGAAATGTATACTTAGAAAAGCAAGTTTCAGAAATTTGTCAGGAACAGTTATTGAGCCCTGGATTTAAAATCAATTAGAACCAAAGTTAGACAAAAATCCAATTGTGTTTGATTATGTGCATACATGAAAAGTTCTAAACTTAAAATGGGCAAGATAGGTGATAGACACAGCTCACTATAATGCAAACCATTACAACAACACTAAAGACAAAGTTACTGGAGGGCTGTTCAATTACTTTGTATCATTCATGTGTACCTAATAATGTGGCCACTGTGTGCAGTAAGTTCATTTAAGATATTTGAAATACCAAAACATGTGCCTTATCTCCATATGTCAATTATAATTAACAAACACAATACCTTACAAAAATATAGCACCTTTTTCATGTGTTTACACCAACATACTTTTCTACGATCCCACAACTACTTGTGTTATTATCTATTTCTTTATCTGTTCATTTCCTTTTTTTTTTTAAATGTCATTATTCTTACTGCAGCATCATTCAGTAATTCCCTCTTGGGGACTGCTAAAGTTTCATTTCATCTAATCCCTTTTCTCCTTCTCTGCAGAATTTGACCGATTTTTGGCAGAAAGAGCAAAAGCAGCTGATCGTCTGCCATCATTGAGCGCCACACGGGAAGCCAACCACTCAGAGTCTTAAGATACATGGAAACCTGCCAAACTTACTTATGGAATACTAATGAAGATCCTCTTCTGAGAAAAGGAGTAATTTGCTGAGAAATGGTTGAATGGCACATGAGACGTAGAATTATGGGACTGGCAACCCATGCTGGAGGAAGACAACAAGCTTATTTTTTGACTTGGCGTTATTATGAGGGGTTACCTACGTTTGGAATGCAAACATTTGCACATTTTATATGCTTACATTCCTGCTGTTGAACGAGAGAGCATTGTTACAAGGGGGGGAAAAAAGCTTTTACAACATAGATTATGTATTGTACTATGCTGATATGTATATTAATGTCAGTTATGAAATAGCAAATATTATGATGGGTCACATTGCTGTCAAAGTAGCAGATGCTGTAAGTAAACCTGTATGTTACAGAAGCTCAGCTATCACATTGTGGAGCAGTCTGATGCCTGTTATCATCGTTGCTAATGTAGGATGTGAAACGTTTGGAAAACTAAATGAGATTTTTTTTTTTACATCCAGCATTCCCCTGTGAAGACGCTTTACTTGAAGTTTAACAGATCTTACAGACAGTCATGACTAATGCACTGTCATATTAAACTAAAGCTGTCAAACTGTGGATCTGCCTGTTCTCATTCTTACCTGAGGTGGGCAGTGTCCAAGTGGCTTATTCTCCTGAATAATATTCCATGGACATGATATTGCAATGGATCATTTTTATACACCACGCAAAAGTTGATCAATAGTAATTATTGGTAGGTACTTTTCCATTAGTTTGAATTACTGGAATATGGTCAGTAGGGTGTAACAGTTTTACCTATTCTATGTAACCTCAACCTCAAAAATCAGACACGAGCTGTTCATGTTTTGCAGAAATAAAATAGTTTTATGCTGAATGCACATCATGTCATGTTCAGAGGACACTGAAAGCAATAACAAAAAAAAAGCACACAAAAAAGGATCGAATAAGGTCCACGGGATCTGTGTGTGTGTGTGTGGTTGGTTAGACACTTTTCACATTTTTAAGTCAAAGTTGCTAAAAATCGATTTTGGCCTCCTGGGAGCAGAAAATTCTTGTTCGAAATCCAAAACTACACAGACAGACATGCAGCCCCGAGCACTGCAGGTTTATGAAGCGTTTGTCGCTCATGTGTGAGGAAACGAGTTAAACATCAGCGAGTCTCATGGTAACATTACTAACCCATAGGCCATATTAACACTATTTGCATTAACATTTGACTGTATTATCTATCCGGGTAGAGACGACAGATGTTAATGAAAGGTGTAAATACCCCCTAGAGTCAGGATTCCGGTCAACTGATTAAAAGCAAGGATGTACGTCCTCTGTTTTGACCTCCTTGACCTATATTTAGCTAGTGAAATGCATGAGGTTTTTTCTCCATCCACTGGTATACTTTGATTCACAGTTGTTTGGTGATGGAAGATACAACACGTAAAAGAGGTTAAAAACACTAGAATTATTTGGGGAGCAATATGTGGGTTAATCACTACAAGTCACTACTTTCAAAGAACTTTTCACTTCTACTACGACTAAACTATGAAAAATCTCAGTATAATGACAGTAATAGGAAAATTACTGTATGTTTAAGGTCATTTTAATCACTAAGTAAATAAGAACAACCCCTGAGCGAATACTTCTCTCAAATGTGAATTGACAAATAAGCCACCTGCCAGGCGACCCGGCATCTGATTGGTCCGCTGCACAACACCCACTCTTGTTACGTGACTTTAGCCCCGCCTTGAACGTGCGTTATCCCATACATGGGGCCTCCGTGTGTGTGTGTGTGTGTGTTAGTGGAAAAATAACGACTAAGACATCGCCACCATGTCTCGCGGATCAGCTGCTCGGGCTTCTGAACAACGGGTCGGGGGG
>OMOW01029164.1:0-15970 GCA_900312555.1 Lamprogrammus exutus | reverse complement strand
CTGGTGGTGCGCGCGGACGATCCATACGCACGGCGAGCCTGTCTCTAAGTGTGTGTGTGTGTGTGTGTGTGTGTGTGTGTGTGTGTGTGTGTGTGTGTGTGTGTGTGTGTGAATGAGAGAGGACCTGTGGAAAAATTGGTAGGAGTGAAAAGAAATAAGAGAGTGAGAGCAGCTGGATAACTTTTTCAGCAAGTTATTACTACATCATCATCGCAAGGTTATAACCACCATATTTGTCCACATATGTCAACAGCAATGACTTCTCCCTGTTAGTAGATGCATCATAAATATAAATAAGTCAGTAATGGCATGACCTTAACACTTCTTCATTTTACCTCCACAGTGCTGAACTGCTGTGAGGGCGATGTCCTCTTCTTATTGGACTCCTCAGGGAGCGTGTCATCGTATGATCACTCCCGCATGCTCACCTTCCTGTCTGAGCTCCTCCTCCCCTTCTCACTTGGCGAGGACCAGGTGAGAATCGGTCTTCTGCAAGTGGGCAGCCAACCGCGACTGGAGTTTGGCTTTGACGCCTATAATACCCAAAACGGCCTCCAGGGGGCTTTGAGGAACACTAAACCATTAAGGGGGGACACCAACACAGTAGAGGCGCTACGTATGGCAAAAGAGCGGGTGCTGAGACCTGGGGCACCAGATGGGGCCCGACCACAGCTTCCAAGAGTGCTGGTGTGGTTGACAGATGGGGTGAAACCAGGTGATGTGATTGGACCAATGGCTGAGCTGCGTGAGGAGGGTGTGGCTGTGCTGGTGGTATCCACTGGACATGGCAACTACCAGGTGTTGAGAGAAGTAGTGTCCCCATCCATAGAAGACCACCTGTACTTTGTGGACATCGATGATATGAGTATCATCACAGAGGACGTGCGGAATGCCATCATTGGTGAGTATGACTGCTAGTGTTGGTGGGTGTGGTCATGGGTGGGGCAGTGTTAGTGGGATAATGGGCCCAACCTCAAAGTGATGTCACATGATGTCATTATTAGCATATTCACATGGTAATGAAATTGGTTTGAGGATTGCTCAGTAGTACTCAATCCTGGTCCACTGCATGTTTTTATCTCTCCCTGGTGTACCCACATCTGATTTGCTAAACCATGTGTGTTTACTTGATCAAGAGTTGGTGACCAGCAGATCAGGTAGCTAAACAGGTGTGGGTAGAGCGGGGAGATATGGGAAATATGTGCTGTGCTACTCGACCAGGACGGAGAACTATCAATCTCAATACGTGGCTTATCAAAATTAGTTGTATGATATGAAGTGTCACTCAAAGTAATTTAACTCTATAAATGAATTTCATGACGGAGGTAGACTGCAGCTAAATAATGCTTTTGCATTACCCATGTGTTTTGTTATCTTCAAGAAATACCCTCTGTTCACACTGTTACGTACTTCTCACCTGTTTCTTATACCACATGGCATTACGTGTCTCTGTGCTTCCCCCTAATGCCACACATGCTCCTAAAGACAGTGAGGCAAAATAAGAAGCAGGGACAGTAAGAGCGTGTGTGTCTGTCTGTGTGTAATGAGATATGGGGCTCTATTAATGGATTAAGGATTCAACTAGCATTGCTGCATCCTCCAACGCTATGCCAGACATGATATACTGTATATATATTTATAAATATAGACATGGGGGGGTAACCCATATCCTTAGCCAGATGAGGCAACTACCATAACACTCAAGAGGCAACTCAGAAAGGACATGGTACATAGCTGTAAGGCATGATGCATAGTGTAAATAAGGCATGTGTACGACATGTACGCCACTGAGTCCCTAAGGATCCTATCCCAGGCATCAGCACCTCTCTTGGGTTAGTTCTTTAGTTGCAGGTCCTAACTGGGATGGCTATTTCAAGTTGTCTTGTTGCAAGAGTTATGAAGGTATTCAGAAACCCAAGTCTGTCTGTCTATGTTGGTGGCTGCCCGAGGCCATGGCAATTTAGCCCACTTTAGTATTCTTCCCTGTCATCTTCCTTGCTATCATTCTGCAAAATCTGGACCTGTTGCACCATGTCTTTTCATCAGTTTTCGTCCCTCTTTATCCTTCCTCTAACAGAGATCATCCGAGCTGAGCGACTTCAAGTCCGAGACGTCTCCACCAACTCTGCTGCACTGCACTGGCGACCTGTTCTGTCTGGTTTGAATGGGTACTACGAGATCCGCTTTGGACCACTTCCAACAGGAGGTGGTGGAGTAGGGGGCACTGGTACCAGTCCAAGCACCGGTGGTAGTCACTACCAGAGACTAACCCAATCTGCAGATTCCAGTAATGCCATATTAACAGGCCTGACGCCTGATACCACCTATACCGCCTCGCTGATCCCTGAATCAAACGAACACGCGTTTAACACTCTCTCTGTCACCTTTACAACAAAGCCAGGTTGGTTTACCTCACATCTGCATGTTTTGTTGTATTCCATAATGATGTGTCTACATGCTTCTTTTCATCCCTTGCTGAGTTAAAGCAGAAATAATGATACTTTATATGATCTAGTTTGACGTGGTTGTTTATCTCAAATCCTCTTCTGCTGCCTCAGTGGTTTTTATTGTCTCCCCATTATCCTATCAGAGATGCTGAGCCCAGCTGTGGTAACAGTCTCTGAGTCAGGCCAGACCAGTGTACGCGTGAGTTGGGGTCCTCTCCAGCCGCAGACCGTCAGGAGTTACCTCATCGAATACTCTGCTCTGCCCAGCGGCAAACTTCATACCGTCACAGTGGGCCGACTGCAAAACTCAACCCTGCTCAAGAACCTACAACCGGATACCACATACTTGGTCACTGTTAGTGCCCAGCACTCCTCTGGCAAAGAGAAGGCAATGTCTATCAAAATGTGTACTCAGGAAGGTGAGCTACAGTATATGAAGAAATCACATCTTAAGATGAAAATCAAGGATCTGTTTACTGCACACTAATGCTAATCCTTTACCCAAATGGGGTGGGGAACATAGCCTAATCCTGTTAGGATCTTACATTTCAGCTCATTAGCCTCGGTTCCATCCAGGTTTGACTGCCTTAAGGACATTTTTGAGGTCTTGTTCAAGTTTGAGCCAGTCATACAATGACATTCTTTATCTACTGTACTCAACCATGCAAGTGCAATCATTTAAGTGATCCTGTTTTCCTTCAACTTCCCCCTTTTTTTTACTCTACTTGACACATGTTCTCTGCGTTTGAATTATTTTCAGTTGCATCGCTATTCAAAAGTATATGCTGACTGATTTTTCTATGGTCTCATATCTGTCTCTTTATCTCCAGTGACGCCGGCCTTGGCAGACCTCCAGCTGAAAACAGTCGGTAGTGACTCAGTTCAGGTCAATTGGACAGGTAGTGTGGGAGGTTTGAGGGGCTACTGGCTCACGTGGGAGGCCCAGCAAGAACACCCCACCCAGCGCTCCTCTCTGTATTTGCCCCCTAACTCTCTGTCAACACGCCTTACACACCTCCCTCCTTCTGCTAGAGTGTGTGTGTCACCGATTTACCGGACAGCACGGGGAGAGGGGCTGTGTTGCACGGCACAGTTTCACTCAGGTGAGTGATGACAGGACATGTGACCGTTTTGACTTTTCTGTCAAAGATGGAGGCCATAAACAGTTTATGCCGCACATTCCATATGTTGTCTGGTGGTTGTTTAGATCGATACAAGATGATGCATAGCAAAATTACATTACTTTGGAATGTATAAAGGTCAATGTCTCATCAGCTGTTTTCTCCCTCTGCCCTCCAGATGCATTAACTTATGGCTACGGATCATAGTAGTGAAGTACAAGTGCATCATACCAAACATGGAGGGATGCCGAGTAAATGAATGCAGACTTTCATCATAACTCTTTTTCGTGCACCCCTCTATGGATATCTACCAGAAGAGATGTGTGGTTTGGCTTGATGAGCTCTTACGTGGAAGCCAAAGACACTTAAATGTGGCCCAGCACAATATGGCCAAATACTGATGTGCTATATAATCTGTAATACAGAGGACTGTTTGCTTTCCATTTACATCGTCTCACCTGTTTTATGCCTGTAGTAAAATGTGTAATGCTTCAGTTTAGGTTGAAAGCTTCAGATATAAACACAGATAATTCTTAGGTCTGCTTTCCAGATACAAAGCCAGGCATTCAGGGAATGCTGGATGTTTTATGAGGCTTGTTTTGGAGAGAGGCTTTGCGCCATATGTGGGTCTTGTGCCCAAATCAGTATTTCTTTCAAATGTTTTAACGCACATAAAACATCTGATTTATATTTACAATGGTTAACTCAGAATACTTCTTCTTTCATAGCACATGCCTCATGTCAGTGGATACGCGTGTGCATGTTGTGGGGGGAAAGTGAATAAGCACTCCCTAATAACAGGATTTCAAGATTGCTTTGAACTTCTGAAAAATTGCAAACAGACCAACCACATGTCCTCAAACTACAGAGATGCTACGCATGATACAAATGTATGTAGCTGAAAGTAGTCTTGTCCTGGTCTCCGGATACAGATCAATTGATCATATTTATTAATCAAAGGTCATAAAAGTTAGTGTATTAATAGGTTTTACTTTTCACAGACATCCTGCTTTCATTTAAGGGCTGTCATCATTTATACATTAGCCTTTGCTGCCCCCTATGGCCAAGATCCTTCCAGTCTCACAGCTGAAGTCTTATTGTTGTCATCTTCTGTTATTCTCCCTGAGCAAATGTATTGTTCTATGTTTGTACACCACTACTGAAATTTAACATGAGCTTGCAATAAAGTTCTTTAATAATTTTGTTTAACTTATTCTGGTCTGTTAACACGTCACAGACTGGAATTCTGATAAAGCTGCATATCAAACAATCTTTTCCGACATTCTATCATTCTTATTTTTAGGGGAAACTATAGAGCGTCTTTATAACTCCTTAATAATCCAGAAACATAGATTTCCGGTCTGCCACGTGTGTGTGTGTGTGTGTGAATTCTGTGTGATGTGGAAGTTGGATGACACATTGTATAAAGTAGATGATTTGAAGCATGCAGCCCTCAATGTTCTTTCCCTCTCTCATCCAAGCAGAGTCAGCCCTTGCCAGCTCACAGATGTTTAACTATGCACAGTATATAAAACTCTCCATGCTGCATGCTTCAAACAAATAACTGTTTGGAAAGTTGGATGTTGAATAGCATTAGATGTAGTTTCCATAGTGTGCTAAGGTGTGAAAATTGGCAGGGTTACATGATCTCCAAATCTGTTTATTCTGCAGTACTTCACTGGGCTGACTGCTCCATTGTTCATCATGACAGCTTCACAAACAGTCTGTCAGCAGTCTAACCACAGCTACTTCCAAAGAGAACAGCTTCACCCAGGCTCCTGCACAGTCTGTCCCAGTCTTCCACCAACTCTTCCTCATACCATTCTTTACATCTATAAAACCTCTCTTAGAACCATTGTACTATTTGAATGCTGTCTAGCCTTGTGAAAGTATGATGAACATGCCTTAGACTGATGAAATATCCAGGATGTAACCTGCCTTTAGCCCGATGACCACTGTGAAAGACTCCAGCCCCTTTGACCTTGCACGAGATAAGCAGGTATAGAGAATGGATGGGTGGAGGATGGATGCTGTAATTGTAATGGCTGTGCATAGATTAGACACATAAGCAGACTTGGATGGGGGAGACAAAGTTTAAAACAGACTTTACTTTATATTCAGGCAGATTTACATAAGTAATCAAAGACATGCAGAGACAGGTTGGCTTACAATCAGAAATGAAACTGGGCAAACAAATCCAAAAAGGGCAGAGGCAGATGTTCAGAAAACAAAAGTACAGGAAATGTCAGAAACAACAGACAGACAGGCAGGCAGAAAGAAGGTTATAATGCTCCAGTAGTGCTGCAAAGATGATGTGGCAGAGCCTAAAACTGTCTGGAGATGAAGATGGGAAGTAGGAACAGGTGAGTATGTCAGATGGTCAGGCAGAGGCGCATAAGTGAGTGGCGACAACTGGTGGACAGGTGGAGAACGACACAGGAGATCACAGCAGATAATGAGCAGGTTAGTGTACTGATTGAGCACTAAGTAACCCAGTAAGCTATTCTGAGAAGATATTTGTTTTGTCACGTTTGCTATGTAGAAAGTTTATTGGGTTTTGGAAATACAATTTAATAATTTATGACTGTGGAGAGAGATTAATAGAATGATACTGGCAACTTTCTATATCAGAGGTTCCCCCAATAGGTGAATGAAAGGACACTCAACGTTTAGCTTTGTGGTCTGTCTTTGTTAAAAGGGGAATTATTGAAGATATTGTGTGTAGTTGAATATTAGATCCCACTTAAGTTACTGTTGTTGTGATGTGATGACAAGTTCAGTGAATTTGAATGATACACAATATAATATAATATAATATAATATAATATAATATAATATAATATAAAACACAAATCAACAAAAATGTTTGCACTGTCACCTGACGGCAGGAGGGTCTTGTGTTCAAATCTTCAACTCTGTCTGGGACTTTTCTGTGCAGAGTTTGTAAGGGAGTAATTAAGTCAAGCATATTTATGTCGCACCTTTCACAACAAAGGGCACAAACTGCTTCAACTGGTTTTCCGTTTGTGCATGTTGCAGGTTTTGTGACATAGAAAAATCCAAATTTTGAGTCCCAACTGAATGTGAGTGTGAATTCATTTGTTTTGGCTGTGTTTAAGCTCTCAGACTGGTGGCCTGTACGTGACTCAAAGTTTTATTATATCCAATCTAAATTATTACAGGCAGATTTCGAGAATGTCTGAGCTCAAGAGGTGCATCTAATAACCTCGTTGCAGACCTCCATTAAAACACAAAGAGGAAGAAGAAGAAGAAGAGGAGGAAGGAGAGGCTTACGTGAAGGCAGTGCCCAATCTCTTACAGGTGCAATACCAGCACAGTAGGGGGAGACAATATTCCGATTTTGCTTCCCCGTTAGCCAACAAGCTGCGATATCCAAGCACTGACATTGCGAAGATGGAGGCTCTTATGGTGTAGACCGGGATATACAGAAAGCACCAATTGCGAGTTTCAGGCCTCTGTTATGACAACATTTGTAGTCGGTCCAGGTAAATGACAAACCTCCGGGTTACGTTGTTAAATTGCTGAAAAAGAAAAGCTAGCTTCTTTGCAAAGTTATCTAGGTAACACAAGTGACAGCCAGCTGAGCTAATGCAAATGTCAACGAAGGAGTTTGCTTACCTACATTAGCTGCTAAGCTAGCTCTTACAAACGTCGGCTAAAGTAGAACGTTGTTTGAGATAACTAACAGTCTATACACGTGTAAGTTCTACAGCGTTGCACAACATTCTTCTCCCTGTCTAGAGACAGTTTCCTGACACTTAGGCTGGTTAACTTCAGCTAACGCTATTAGCAAAACGAAAAAAGATGTTTTGATATCGACGTTGGCTAGCTAAGCACATACGTTAGCATTTTCAGATCCATTTCCTGGTTGTGATTGCTCGGCTCTTCTTAGACTGCCTGTAACAAATGATCTGATCGCTTTACTAATCGGACATCTTAAAGCTCCAAAGGATAAATAATCAGCTAAAAGAGAATGAAAGAGTATCTGCATTACGTTAGACTTCATACTTTGTGTCTCATATACGGAGATAACGTAGCAAATAATTCATCTAAGTGGGGAAGTGTGGCCTTAAGAGGAATACATCAGTGAACATAACTCTAGATTCATTAATGTACCAAGGTGATTGTTCTGTCTTTATCTCAGCATGCATTCAGTGCACCAAGCGACAATAATTTTACTTGGCGTTCATATAAATTTAGCGTTAGTTTTACTGTTTATTCCCGCACTTCTCCACAAAAACATACTGCGTCAAGGTAGTGAAGTGCTATAAATAAACAAGGCGGAGAAAAATTAAAATTAAAGGGTTCTTGGTGGAGCGGTTATGCCAATGACTGCTCAAAAAAAGCAACTTTATCTCATGTTTTGCTAGGAGTGTGGGTATCTCAGTTATCAAGGCAACATTGTGAGCAGAAGTGATAGTCACACAACAGAGGGAGCTAACTGATCCCTGTGAAATAGCTGTTAGCCTAGCATCCTGTTATTTGCTCTCCCAACTTGCTCTTTTAAGTTGACTTTCTGTGTCTGCAGGTGGAGGCAGGTGGTGTGAGTAGAGTGCAGTAGACATCAGCAACATGTACTCTGAGTGGCGCTCGCTGCAGTTGGTGGTGCAGAGTGACCAGGGCCACCTCAGTGTTCTGCACACGTATCCCACCAGCGTGGGCACAGAGGTGGCAAATGCTGTGGTTAAGCCACTGGGCACAGCTGTAAGCCCTGTTGCCACAGAGAACATCCTGAAGACAGACAAGGAGGTGAGGAAGACACTTATGCTGGTATAATTGAGGCACCAGCATATACTATGCAATGTTTAACATACACACAGAGTACATTAACCTATCTCCATGTTTGAGGAAACCAGCCTCTCATTACATTCTTTGTACTATGTGAGTGTTATTCGTTTGTATGGAGCCATTAGAAACTTTTAGATTGTGGACATAAAAGTTACATGATCAGGCTACTCAGGTAGTCTGTGGTATTTAAACATTGCTCATTTGGTATTAAGAGGTGGAATGTGTGCCTAGAAAACACACATACAGAAGGCAAGATGGATCCTTGGATTCATGTTGTTTGAACTAGATTCTGGCCCTTGTGTCATCGTGTTGCAGTAGAAATCAAGAATCTTTGAACTAAGCATTGTTTTTCTAACCTTCAGTTGTTCAGTTTAGGTGAGCCTTTGCTGCAGTTTCCTGTTTCTGGATGACAGGGGTAGAACTTTGTTGTTCTGCATTCTACTGCTATAGCTCATCCACACCAAGGGTTGACCTTTTTCTTTTGTATATTATTGAGTCATGCCCTTTGAACACTCCCGTTGTAACTCATATTGCTGTTGTCCTCATACCAGCCTTAACCAGTCTGGCCATTGTCCAGATCTCTGTCGTTTACAAGGCGCTGTCGCTCACTGGATTATCTGTTAACGCTAGATACTGTTATGTGCGAAAATCACAGGAGATCAGCAGAGATATGGAAACCATCCAGTCTGGCACCAACAATCATTCCACAGTGAAAGTCACCCAGATCACATTTCTTTCTCATTTTGATGCACATGATGAACAACAAGTGATCCTCTTGACCACATATGCCGTATATTTGCATTACCAAGCAGGTGCACAGGTGTACCTAATAAAATGAACTTAAAACTCATTTTAAGTAACTTAATGATAATCATCTGGCTTTGTAGGTGAAGTGGACCATGGAAGTGTTATGTTATGGACTGACCCTCCCTCTGGAAGGGGACACTGTCAAGCTGTGTGTGGATGTCTATACTGACTGGATGATGGCCCTGGTGTCACCCAGGGACTCCATGCCTCAGCCTGTGGTCAAGGAACCCAATTTGTATGTCCAGACCATTCTCAAACATCTCTACAACGTCTTTGTACCAAGGTATAGTTGAAATGTTCAAGGGCCAGTCAGTATGTCAGCCATTTGTTCTGTTAGCTTGATATGGCATCGTTTAGGCACTAAAATTAGTTTTTTGGTACTCTCAGTCTGATCTGTTCTGTTGCTATTTTCTTATCAGTGCTAAATACTGAATACACATATTATCATAATCTCCCTAATCTTCTGTAACTTGCATTTATGTTGATGGGAATTTATCATCCATTTATTGATGCATTTTACAAGAATACGTCGATAAATGATAAATGGTAATTGATGATTGATTTATTCCCCAAGTTCAAATTCATTTTGTTCTTTATTTGAATCTGTCACTGTGGAGGTCACTTACTGTGCCTGCTACACTGTTGCAGTTTTCTGTCTGGTCCCAACTCTGTCGCTGTTTGTCTCCCTCGCTATCCCCTCTTTTCACCCCATGCACCTGTCTCCCTACAGGCCTGAACAACACAGTCTGAACCACATCAGACTTTGCCAGCAGGTTCTGACTGCAGTCCAGAAACTGGCACGAGAGTCTGTTTCCATGGTGAGGGAAACCTGGGAGGTGTTGCTGCTCTTCCTGCTTCGCATCAATGACACACTATTGGCCCCACCCACTGCTGGAGGTAAGCCAGTACCATTACCTGTACATCCACATTCACTGAATAATTGCATATTTACTGTTAGTAACAATCCTGTAATATTTTCCCTTATGTTAAGTTGGGGTGGCAGAGAAACTTGCAGAGAAGTTGATGGCAGTGCTGTTTGAGGTGTGGCTTCTTGCCTGTGCCCGCTGCTTTCCTACGCCACCATACTGGAAAACTGCAAGAGAGATGTTGGCCAACTGGAGACATCACCCTCCTGTTGTAGAGCAGTGGAGCAGAGTGGCGTGTGCCCTGACATCCAGGTGACACTTTATGTGACTTCAGATTTCCGTGATGCAGCTGCAGAGCTCACAATTAGCCTGAATTAGGGTCACATGAAAACTAGTAAAGCAGTTTAAAGTGTCTTGTGTTGCATCCATGATGAGAGGAGTGTCACTGTGGAATTGTGGTAACAGAAGGGCCTGGATAGGATTTGCACAGTCTCCCTTCATTCGCAAGCAATATAATTAAGTTAAGCTGTTTCAACCAAATGTTGAAATGTCAACTAATGTTTGACCATTAGAAGCTCTTTAGAGGTGTACTTCACTGGCAAATAGACCAAAGGAAACCAAAAGCAGCACTGCCTCCATTGCCAACAGATGCATCTGTGGATTATTGATAATTAATTGACTGCTGTTTATTTATTTTGTTCCACTCTGTAGTTCCGTCACTAGAAATCGTTGTGCATTAGGGAATAGTTAGTGTTTTAAGGAAGAACAATGAAGGATTATTTTCATGTATTTCCCTGATCCCAGTGGTTTACTCCAAAACTAAGTATTGGAAATCTATCAGGCTTTCTACAGCCAGGATATTGGTTGGCAGAGGTGGTAAGCATTGGCATTTGTAGATGTTTCTAGAAAAAAGTTTGATAGTTTCTTCCAACTTTACCTGAAGTGCTCTTTAACTCATGTGAGGTGACCTAACCCCACTATTAAACCTCTGAGAAACTCTGCTTTGAGTAGAAAATCCTTATACCAGTGATTCTCAAGCCTGGTCCTTGATAGAAACAGGAAAATAATAGATTCTCCAGTTTCCACTCTCTCTGGACCCATGCAAACGTCTGAGTGTCTTAATGTATAGCTGTTCAATTCCTGTATATCTGTTCTATCCAGGCTGTTGCGCTTCACCCATGGACCCTCCTTCCCACCTTTTAAAGTTCCAGATGAAGATGCCAACCTGATACCAGTGGAGATGGACAATGACTGTGTGGCACAGACCTGGTACCGCTTTCTTCATATGCTCAGGTACATTAGACACTCAAAATGATGGCGTTCTGCTCCGCCGTATCTTGAATAAGAGAAGTTCAATGTTCATCAAACTTACCCATGTTCATATGAGAAGACAGAAGAATCTCATGTTGCTCTCCCCATCAAACATTTCCCTTATCTACTTAATCTACTTCCTCTCTAGGCGAAAAAAAATCTTTGTAATTCTGCAGACCCAACAGCCCATTGTTTTTTGTTTCCTTCCCTGTTTTTTTCCATCCTTCCTCATTCCCTTTCTGCTTTTTACGCATTCATCTTTGTTTTATCTGTCAAGTCTGCCCTGAAATGTCTTCCAAATGGTCATATTACATCAATTGTGAAAAGTTTGAAAGTCATTAAAAATTATTGTAGTCTGCATGTTTTTGTTCTGTGATAGTTCCAAACTTCCTCAGAATTTTGTAAAACTAGATGCAGTAATTCACATCTCAAATGGCTGACTGAGCTCATGTCTTGCTTATAAGTCTGAACCCAGGTGTTGTAAACGCACTCAATTTCCATTGGTGACATTTTTCTGTTCTTCATCCTCATCTTAACTTCTTCCTCCTTGTGTTTTGTTGCTTGTAACATTTGATGATTTAAGAACTGAAGTTTAGTCTTCTGCTCATTATAAGTGACTTTAGATGGCAGTGTTTGACAGGGTTGCACAAAATCATTATCTACAATATATATGTCAAAATGTGGATTTATGTATGCAGTTTCATGTAAGGGCCACATTTCCTAAGAAATTGAAGTGTTTTATGCGCAAATGAGGGGCATTGCAATGACCACATTTTAGGGCCGCAAACATATGATAGGAGGGAATGGAGATTCATTCAAATGCATGATAGAACTTGACTGTTCATTGTTCTGGGTGAGAAAACTCCGTCTGTTTTAATGCCTTGGAGAAGCAGGTGTGAACTTTGTAGTGCTCATCGAAGACCATTTGATCATACAGAGAAAGAGAGAGAGGACAGCCGAGTGAGATCCCTTAATGCTGGCCCTTTTTTTCATTACCAATGACAGTGAAGACACAACAGCAGCAATATTAGATTACGTCAAAACATTTTTCACAAAACGTCTTTCTATTATCTCGTTAGTTTCCAGGCATTTTGCTGTTCACTGCAGTCCTGCATTTCTGCCATAAGAAACCAAGCATTAATTTATTGCATATTGATTTGTATTTTTTGATCTATATGAGGCATTGACTTAACCAGAATCTGAGTTGAAACATTGTTAGAATGAGCTAGAATCTCCCAGGTTGGTCTTTCATACTTCCAGGATGTTTTATGTTCTTGACTATATTTTTGATCTGTCCAGAGCATTATTTAATATTTCATCAGTCAAGGACACAGCATTATGAAGGGGCACTTGTGCGCTCTATTGCGGCACTTAATTCAAATAGCTTGAATTACGGCCGAGCTCATTTACCTCATCAGTAGATAACCTGCATTTTGAAGAATTGCAATGATGCAAAGTTTTACGTCCTTAACAATTGTCATTAATAAATATGTCCTCTAAATTGTTGTTGAACAAACTAAAAACGGTAAAATATAAATATGATTCCACTGAAAAGCACAAAATGATGTTACAGAATTCTTGACCGGCTCGACAGTGCTACCGTCATCTCAGTGTGAACAGTGTAAAAGACCAGAGAGCTATTTCCATTCTTCAAACCATGGTAGAACATGCTGTTTTAAGAAATGCCTGAAGTTGATCAGCATCTGTAATTTTTTTGCTAAAGCCAAGAATTTTGGCACTTACTCTCTGGTTTGTAGCAACCCAGTGGACCTGAGCAACCCTGCAATCGTGAGCACCACTCCAAAGTTTCAGGAACAGTTTCTCAACTCCAGCGGTATCCCTCACGAAGTGGTGTTGCATCCCTGTTTGAAACAGCTGCCCCAGATTTTCTTCAGGGCCATGAGGGGTGTCAGCTGCTTGGTGGATGCCTTCCTGGGTAAGATCATGTTGAGTATGCAATGAAAAACTCAGTCATGGGTCAAAGATAAGCATTTCAGAGGGAATTGTTAGAAGTCAGCTAAATGAGCCTACCGTGGCGTGTTTTATTTGATGTACGCCAAATCACATACACTCAACACAACAGTTACCCAGTTTCCTAAGCATGCACTTGTTTTTTAGGCTTTTCAGATGTGTTATTCCCAGCTTCCAGGTATCTATTGGTGTCTATTAATTTCTTTATTATATAAAAATCAACTTGTAGAGACTTTAAACTTGCTTTCCTAAGGTTCGGAACTTCCATCACCATTGCCTGCTTATCATTAACATGTATCTTTTGTAGCCATAAAAAGTAGACATGAAGTTATTTGTGAGGATCTGCCTCTAGCAAGTTTTAGGTCTGTACAAGTTGATTTTCATACCTCAGTGAAATTAATAGAAAAAAAATAGCTGCTTGTTTGGGAAATACATTAAGGTATCTATAACTGTGGTATGCTTTGGAAAATGGCCTGCAGTTATCTAAAGTACTGTATGTGGATTTGTACTATGTAAAATGAAATCTTGAAAAATAGTAGTCATTTAAAGCATTCAATGCAAAGCTAACCATCAGTACAAGTGGTTTAAATTGCTGCTCTCAAGTGAAAGCAAGATGCGGTATCAGTCACTTAAGCAGGAATACTTGTTTTAACATTTGAATAGAAACATGTCGGTGTGTATTTTTCTCTTTACACTGTAGGTGTCTCTGTTGAAAAGAGAGATGTACGGGAGAGGGTGTTCTCTTTTTGTCCGGTGATGCTCTCTCATGGTATAAACATCAGCATCAACACATCATTAAATGAGATGGGCATATGTAGTGGTCTTTGTGTTATTGGTGGTGATGCATTTTAACAACTGGGCTTAGTCTTGTGCTTTATCAAATTTACCTGTCTCAGACCTAAATTCAAGCCAAGCTACAAGGTCATCATCAAGGTTTCTGCTGCGGGAATAAAAAGTCGTGTCATTTGATCAAGATGGATGGATATCAATCATTGGTGATTCATATCTAACCATTTTCTTGCATGTTGTAAATGATTGAATAATGTCTGATCAACTCATGGCATCTGGAAACATTTCCTTTTCTCTCCCTTACATAACATTAAAAATCTGAAAATTGCTCAGAATGATTATTACCAATTACCAAATTGGTATTTTTTACCAAATCCAACTTTTATCCACAACTATAAGAGAAGGGACTTTTTTTGGGGTGCTGGCTAACGCTAATCAGAAGTTTTTACAATCTACTGTAAAGAAAAATTGACTGTGGTGCCCTGCCCATTTTACCATCCTCTCTCACAGGAATATCACGCCCCAGAGCTGATAGTGCTCCACCGACCCCAGTCAACAGAATGAGCATGTCCCCGCCCCCCTCTATCACCAACACCACGCCGCCTCACAACCGCAAGCAGCGGCACACAGTGGTCACCAAAACCACCAGCAAGAGTTCAGCTGTAAGTATTACATGGTATTAGTGCAGTAGCTATG
Source organism: Lamprogrammus exutus (assembly GCA_900312555.1). NCBI lineage: Eukaryota > Metazoa > Chordata > Actinopteri > Ophidiiformes > Ophidiidae > Lamprogrammus > Lamprogrammus exutus. The sequence continues at coordinate 1,153 of OMOW01029164.1, read as the reverse complement.
TAAGCAACCACTCCCAACTGGAATGCCAGAGTTAGCAAGCTCAGATCTTTCGCATCTGTCGTCCCGTTGTGTATTGTATAATGTATAGAGCATCACAAACCAGCTGGGATGAATTATGGGCGTTGTCTCTGCAGTTTACTGACATAACACAAAATGAAATGTTCAGATAGTTCCCTCGTTCCCTCTTCACACCATTTACAGGGTGCAATGTGTCATTGCCTTGAATTGCCATTTGGACTTAATGTCCCTTGACAGTTGGGCTAATTTGCTTTTCCTTTTCGTTAAATTGCCCATATTTAGTTATATCAGAATATGACTTGTCTGGCTGTTTCTTCCCGCCCTTGTAATTGGGTTTGAAATTAATCTCATATTTAGGATTATTAAAGTGACACTACAAAATTTTGTGATTTTCATGGAGATTACATCTGAACTAGCTCACTGATAATGTTTTTTTAAAGTTGGAGTATTTTTGGCGACATTTGGTGCTTACTTGCCAGGAAAAATAGGACCCAAAGAAAATAGATTTTACAAGGTGTTACCGTCATTATTGCATAACACATTTCTATTCCATCCACATCTCCAATCCACAAGATCCATTAAGCTTTTATTGTTGCGTGCATAACTTCTATCTTTGTGCTGTTGAAGAAATAGCTCGGGGTTCCATAGGGGTCCATTCAAAGGCCTACAGAACTGGTCAGTGACCGCCTCGTAATATCACTTTAAATGGTACTGATAACTCTGAAGGTTCCTGTGGAGAAACCTTAAGCAAGCACGTGACAAATCTTTTCTGAGTGCTCTGACGTCTGAAGGTGTGCCATCTCTTACTTACACAGGTGTGGTTGGCAGCATAATCAGTATCTCTTCCTACCCCACAGGGTACTGGTGGGCAGCCAACCAAAGCATCCCAGCAACAGCAGCAACAGCAAACTTCATCCTCCCCAACCCTTCTGTCCAGCCCCAACCAGAGCAATTGGGAGTCTCGGCCGCTGCCGGCCCCAACAAGACCCAAAGTCAACAGCATCCTCAACCTGTTTGGCCAGTGGCTTTTTGACGCTGCTCTGGTCCACTGTAAGCTCCACAGCGGCCTCAGTCGAGACCCCAGCATGACTGGTAAGGCGTGAAACTCCGGCGATGCCTAATATAGCATTTCCAT